>JAJHJA010000479.1:0-153947 GCA_021202915.1 Heliconius himera
TTCCATATTTTATCACACGTATGTAAAAAAAACATTATTTTTTTTACGTTCACAATGGATATAGTAGGGTAGGTAGAGGAAACCTAGTGTTGAAACACTCCTCGTTCCTCTCTCAACTCAACGTCGGATTTTGTCTCGCTACTAGAGTGAAAAAAATATAATTCATTGATTTGCGCGAGTATTAGACATTTAGAATAAAACTCTTTAACCTGATCAACCCTGTATACTTAGTACGTATACATTTTTGAACTGAGGTGGCATCAGTCTGTCAGTTCTACCCGTACGGTACATTAGTAATACAATGGGTTCAAAACTTTGGATTCAAAAATATATAATACTAATACACAATTAATCCCTCTTAAGAGTTTCATTTAAAATATAATAAAAATTAAAATAAAAAAATCTGCTTCACGCTGTATCCCGCAAACAGCAGGGTAGGCAGAGGGAACATAGTGTCGGATCGAACTCACAACCAGTCGATTTTACAGTCACATTTTGTGCCACTGCACCACGACTGGCCTAGAAAAGCATTAAAATAAATAGGATAAGCATATACAACCTAATATTAATACACTCCGTTCGCCGAGTGGCGGAACTTAACAATAGGTTCCCTCTGCCTACCCTGCTACAGGTACGGAAAAAAACGTAAAACAAGTTTTGTCTCTTATTATCTTCATTAATATAAAGGATTTTAATAACCATTCATTATTATTTGTTTATATTTTCTTAACATAGATATATTTTTAGTATATGTCGCAGCGAAATTCACTTATAAATATATAACTTTCAAAAAGTATCACAGCGTTATCTCATTTTAAAAAAAATTACACACACTATACTCATATTACTGAGAAAACAATGAAAATTTTCAATCGCTTCAGCAATATGAGCGTGAAAATTATAAAATAATATGTTCGACGTTCTTAAATACCATAAAAGTTTTAGATATATTTTTAGATTGGTTTAATTTAATGGTTTGCTTTTTTGAATTTATAAATATTAGAAGTTATTTTATATTACGAAATAAGAAAATGTTTTTGATGAACACCGGTTGTGGTGATATATGTAAATATGTATAATATTTGCAGGTAGTCAGGAGGAGCATAGTGTTAAGACACTCCATACCTCACTTTCTGTCCAATTGTCAGGGCATTAAGTGACAAAACAAAAAAGCATAGTTTTGTCTTGTTATTAAAGGAAATAAATGAAAATAATTCATTCCCCCGTGTGGGAATCGAACTTGTAACCATCGTGATTACAATTAGACACTGTTTCATTGCCACGACGTCATAACTCACAAAAGAAACCTTAAACAAATAAGCTAGCATATTTAAAAAAAAATAGTTAAAACTCTAAACCCTGAACTCCTGGTATCGTGATTAAAATTCCGTTAAACTTCAAAATTCATCTCCGCAACGAAAGATTGTCGGCGCAGCATCCGTTCAGATGCTTGTTGAGATGAAAGCGTTACGTTGACGTGACGCGCCTTTTATAGAGGGATTTATGTTGTTTTGAAATGCTTGGAAGGTTGTAATGAAAAGTTTAGCTGTTTTTAAGATTATTAGATAAGATGATAGGTACTATTAGATAAGTTTTAAGTATTGATGTTATCTGTGTGTAGGTTTGAATATGGTAGTGTTTTTATTTGAAAATTAATTAAATATATTTTTTTAAATCAGCTTCACGCTGTATCCCGCACACAGCAGGGTAGGCAGAAAGAACCTAGTGTTAAGACACTCCGTTCCCCACTTTCTTTCGTTCGTTTGCCGAATTTTAGAGGCATTGCGTGTTGAGTGGCAGAACTCAACGCCGCGCTTAACCTCGACACCAGAGCGAAGAAATGGAAATATACATTTAAGTAAATATTTCATCTCCTCGAGTGGGGATCGAATCCACAACCAGTCGATTTTACAGTCACACCTCGTGCCGCTGCGCCACGACTGGCCTCAAGCAATATGAAAATTAATTAAAGTAGCCAAAACATAAAATTAAGCAATTTACTACCTTAAGCTAGGTTATATTTACAATGTGAATAGCTCTGTAAAAACTGTCAGAAATCTTTTTTTTAGCTTCCCCTTCTCTGTATCCCGCATATATAAGGGTAGGTAGGGAACCTAGTGTGAAGGCCAGAGTGCCTTAACACTAGGTTCCTCATGAAAATTCCTCCAAATAAGAATCATACCCAATCAATCCAAATAGGAAATCTTTTAGAAGAAACTAGGTAACTAGTTATTTTAGTAATCGACATTTAAAAAAAGACCTTTACAATCTGTGGTACAAATAGGGTACAGAAACAGGCTGTCCCCGTTTAAAGAATTTCACTTAAAACGCGAAAAAGACGCAAAATTCGAGGACATAAGATTTTTTTCTAAATTTCTCTAGTATAATACTGTTAGCTACTGTTTGTTTTGTAATCCTCATCAGAACGTCCTTGAATTTCTTATCAAAATAGCTAATAATATAATAATAAGATTTTTTAGCTGCACTGTTTTAACCCTAGCGGGGTAGCCAGTGAGAACGGAGCAACAAACGCTACGGTCTCTTCATACGACTTTCTTCGTCTTTTCCACTGTCATTAATCGTATCATATTCTTGGGGGATCCTGGTGCCTTTTACGTGACCTTTCTCCAATGTTATCATTACAGTATTCTCGTAGGTCAACCGAGGTCTCCCCCTGCCTGTTTTACCATGTATAATAATAATAAAAAAAATAGTTTCATATATTTTTCATATGAAATCGAAAAGTTATTAAAAGTTCGTTTCTTTCTCACGTACGACCTAAGAGTAAGATTGCAAGCTGAATATCCGTTCTATATACTGCAGGTACATACTCTACGTATGTATGTATTGATACGAGATACGACTTTGATATTAACATGTGTTCAGGACGCGTTTAATGTGTTTGAAATGTAATTTTGTTTATGAAATTGCAATAAAAAAATCCTTTTGATGCACGCTGTATCTCGCACATAGTAGGATAGGCATGAGAACACCTGAGACCTAATGTTAAGACACTCCGTTCTCCTTAAAACACTTCCGTTCCCCACTTTCTGACGAATTCAGAAGCGTAGCGCGGTGTAAGCGCGGTGTTGAGTTCTGCACTCATTGTTTCAAAAATTTGGTGGAAAGAGGGGAACGGAAGTGTGAAAAGGGTTTACTTGCAGTGAAGCCAAATTATCAAATGTGTCACACATTCTAAGTGCGGAAACTTAATTAGAATTAGAAACTGAGATTAGCGCTTTCGAACAAACAAACTTGTCAGCTTTATAATATTACTTTAGATTAAGTTTTTAAAACATTTAAATATATTTTAAAGTTGGAACTATAAATGGAAAATTTCAGAAAACCCCAAATATTATTCATAAAGTTCGAAGTACATAAATCCGCTTCGTGAACAGCCACTTTAAATTATGTACACGTGAAAAATTTCATAACGCGTTGTTATTGTGTGTAGGTACTACAAAGGATGTTAGAGTTACTTAGGTTTTAATTTGTTTTTCTTATTTTTTATGTTTTTATAATTACTATTAGTAGGTAGTATAGTCACATTTTACTTTTAAATATGCTAGAACAAGAATTCCAAAGCTCACCAAGGCAGCCACGACACATCGGCCGTACTGTAATAGTGGCCGCCCGACTGACGACGTTTTTTTTACTTTAATTTCCTTGCTCTGTTAAAAAGGCAAAGGACAGCGTTGAGTTCCGTTACTGTTCACGTAATATTTCTAAATTTGAGCGACAAGTGGGGCCACAAGAAAAATCTCATCATCATCAATATTTTATCTTTCATCAAACAAAATGTAGAACAATAAAAATAAAATAAATAATCTAACGATAAAAACAGTTTAAAAAGACGATATAATAATACTCGATTCACAAAACAAAAATACCTCAAATATCTAAAATAAAGCAAGGTTGCATATTTAGTTGGTTTTGTTATTCAAATGAGCCGGGTGTCTATTGTTTGTATACAAGTAGGTCAGTAATTAGAATGACAGTGAATTTACTTTACGTCCAAGTTTTTGGGTCACTACATATATACTATACTATACTACAGGTGCATATGACGCGGCCGTTTGAATACTTTTGTTTAGATACTGTTATTGATGCTAGAAGAGAATGGCGATTTTGTTGGCATTCATTTTTCATTTGATCATTTTTACTTTTGTTCTGTGTGTTTAGAACGAAAAATTGTTATTTATTCTGAAAGTTTTTAAAGATTGGTTTAGATCGTACTGTTTATTATTATTTTTTATTTTGCAAGGCCAGACCGGTCGAAATGTGGTATAGATTACTTGTTACTGTATGGTATTTTATACGTAAGTTTATTTAAAAATATATATTTTTTAATTAGAGTATTACGAGCACTTTTAAATCAATCAAGTTACATCAAAATGTCAGTACTGTCAGTCGTATTAGAAGCTATCACATCACCTTTCACATTAAAATAAAAATAGAGCTAAATTCTAAAATCTTTTCACAACTTCCATAATATGTGCAGCCAAGTTACATAATGCTGGATTGAAATAGAAATTCCAAGGTTGGTATAAATCAAATATCATTGATAAACTGTGTATATTGAGACCTAGCATTGTTTGTATGTATGTGTCCTACATATTGATGATGTTCTTGAATTTATTTGTTTTTTTAGTATAGAATTTTCGTACCATTACACTAGTGCCTTTAGGGATTTTGTAGCTCTCTCTGTATACTCGCAAAGTGAAAATAATAAGAATCATGTAAAACTTTTAAGTTTAACTTTATTTTATTTTAATCTGTGGTAAATAAAAATATTGTTTACTGATAATAGTCCTATGATATATACAGATAAAATAAAATAAAAACCTGTCAAAATATAACATTTATAGCCAATGGCGAAACAACTGTCCAATTTTCAAACAACCGGTGGTTAGGGCTCCAATATAACCTGTATTATTCATTTTCGTTATTTATACTGTGGTTGGTATAAAAATATTATAGATCATTGTGACAAAACATATCGTGATTTTAGATAAGAACATCAATGCGAAATTATTTCTATATTAAATAATAAACATGTAATCTTCACGCTGCATTCCGCACATAGCAGGGAAGACAGAGAGAACCTAGTGTTAAGACACTTCATTCTCCACTTTTCGCCGAACTCTGGAGACATTGCGTGTTAATAGGGGGAAAACAGCGCCGCCCTCTGTCTCGACACCAGAGCGAAGAAATGTAAATATAAATTTTAAATAAATATTTCATGCCTTGGAGTGGGGATCGAACCCACAATCAGTCCATTTCACAGTCACACTTTATGCCCCTGCGCCACGACTGGCCTAATCAATAAATATGTGCTACCTCATATAAACTCCTTCGTGGCGAAGGGGGAAAGCACATGTGGCAAATAATTATTTCATTTCCCTATTGTAACGAGACAAAGCGAGTGAGCGGCGTTAAGATCCGCTACTCACCAAAATCAAGAAATGACTATACCCTCTCACTGTCTTCTCTCACAAAAAGCGAGATTCACGTGAAAATAAAAACGCAAACACGCATAATCTGTGTGCATATTTTCATACGGGATTCGATATAATGGCCTCCACAGTCCTAATATAATTCGTAATGCATTTGTAAATTTATTCAGTTCGACGGCGAGGACGCGTGTTACATAAAATGTTAACAAGGCGCATCTCAGAGCGAAGGTTGATATGAAAATTGAGATATAGTTGGCAATTTAATGTGATTTTTCGTTAATATTAATATTTATACCTACCCTGCTGTGTGCGGGATACAGCGTGAAGCTAATTTAATTTTTGTTTTATTAATATTGTTTTTCTTTTTCACTATTTTTTTCACATCTTCTCTCTGCAAGGGTAGATAGTGTAAAAGAAATAATCCACCACTCAACGCCACTCAACACGCAATGCCTCCGAAATTCGGCGGAAAGTAAGGAATGGAGTGTCTTAACACTAGGTTCCCTCTGCTTATCCTGCTCTGTGCGGGATACAGAGTGAAACTGATTTGATTTTTTGATGAACAGTACTGATACAAAATGTCATAGGTAAGTGTTTTTATTATGTTACGGGATGTTTACATAATTAATATAACATATGATTTTACATATTTCTTTTTAAATCCCAAACATATACCTATGAAATAATAAATATTTACCATAATTTTAATAATCCAAAATTAAAAGCAGCTATACGTTTTTAACGCTTAGCAGGTTATTAGGGAAAGGGAGTGTTAATATATTGTTTCTCAACTTTTAGAACATGGCTGAGGTTGGGTTGCGGAATTCAACGCCGTGTATTGTCTACCAAAGTGGGAAAATAAAACTACGCCATGACGGTCTCCAAATAATAATAAAAACAAAATTACTCAGTTTCTTGATCCTTGAGCAATCTTTAATCTTAGAGCTTTAAACCGCATAATGAGTAATTACTCAGTCGAGTCACTTGATCATATTTGAGGCTTATACAAACCGGTTGAAGTAAAACCGCGTTAAGAACTAGTTTGTCGTTTGAGTGACAAATGGCGTTTCAAGGATTTATTTATATTAATGTGGACCAAGACATTGCCTTTGTATGATGACTAGGTTTTGCTTGTAGTTTGTCCCGCGTATTCTTAATGGAAATAACTAAGAGTTTTCAACAGGTATAGGGGATTACGTAGAGTTGAAACTCTTAATGCAAAGTAATATAGCCTATAGCCTACCTCGATAAATGGACTTTTTATTACATTTTTCGATTTCAACCAAATAATCAGTTTTATAATATTAAAGTATCTCTACTTATAGATAGTACAGATTAGTTAAAAATGTATCATAGCAGTTATAAAGTCTTTTTTTAACTTAAATTAATACCTAGTGTTGTAAAGCATTTTTATGGGTGCTTATAATGGTTTGAAATTTCATATAAAAATTAAATTGTATTCATAACTATAGGATCGGAGAGGCCAGTCGTGGCGTAGGGGCACAAACGTGCGACTATAAACAAGTTCTGGATTCGATTCCCACTTGAAGTAAATGTAAAAAGTAAAATATTAAATATTTTTTCTTTTTTCTTAGGGCTGCCTTCCATGCTACACGAGGGATATAGCGTGAAGCTAAAAAAGGGAAAAGTCAAGATATCTGATATATAATCAGACGCTTATATTTTATAAATTACAATTCTTTAAGATTTTTCAACCATAAATTATGTTGTCTTTACTACAAGGAAGTGTAGTAGTAAGTTAATTACCTAAGTACCTATGATTGTTTGAATTATTGTTTATTTGTTTAAATACGTTTTTATAAAACTAAATTAGAAGCCAAGATTTAAATCATTCTTGTAAGTATAAATTCTTTTTTATATTTATCTTTACTGGTAGCTTGCCAAAAAAAATCATACAGTATACATTGAGGCAGTTGGGGCGCAGGGACGGTAAACACTCAATCGTCGTGTGTGAGTTCGATTTCCACTTGAGAAATTAATTATTTAAATTTTCTTGCTTTGTTAGCAAAGAAAGCGTTGAGTTCCTCCCTCCACTCGACACGTAATATCTCGAAAATTGGAAAGTACATGGGGAACGGAGTATCTTAACACTGGGTTCCCTTTACCCTCCCTGCTATATGCGGGATACAGCGTGAAACAAAAAACAACAAAGCCAACAGGCAACTCCAATTACAATTAAAACAACAAAATAATTAATACAATCGATTCAATACCGTCCTCTTGATATTTGAGTCAATGCCGTTAGAACGGTCTGTTTCTGAATACTGAACTATTTCGCTAAAGCCACACTTTAGTCTATAAATTATGTAAGAACCTTGTAAATTGTGAATACATAAAGATGTCGTTTAATTTATTTGTTTTGATCTTATCTGCAAATGTTTTATATTGACGTTGCTGTTTGAATACTTTATGTCTGTGACTAGCTTCCACCCGTGGCTTTGTCTGCGTTGGTTCTTAATAAGAACTAAGTTACATAGAGATTCATGATGTTATCTATACATATTAAATAAATTGGAAGGGATCGTTGTTGATATATAGAAGACGAGTAAAACTATTTTTGGGGGCATTTGTCATTATTTTTTTTATTTTTTGTCGGTTTGCCTCAGATCCGTCTTAACTGATGTAAGTGCAGATTAGTATATAAATGATTGTGTACTTATAGCTGGCGAAGCCGCGAGCGGGCCGCTAGTATGAACATAGATAGCCTTTCTCGATGCATGGACTATTCAAAAAAAAAAATATTTTTCAGTAATTAATCCGGTTAAAGATATTTATTTAAAATGTGTAAAAATTTATCACGATTTTTTCGGAAGAAAAAAAATGCCATACATTGGTTTCTTACACCTTCAAGTATTGGCCGTGTGTTGTCTGTCAGTCATCAATATTATTTGTTTTTTTACATATAGATAGATAGAGTGGTCGCCCACAACTTAAAGTGGGTGGCTTTTAAGACGTGAAATAGAAAAATCCGTTAAGGCATCCTCGTAGGAATTTCAAGGAGTTCTTTAAGTGCTTCCCTATACTTCCCAGCCGACATGGCAACTGCCAAGAAGTCCAGTAGTCTCTTCTGTCAGTAACGGAACGGGAATTTTAGACATAGAAAATAGCAAAAAAAAATACGGTACTCACCTATCAACCTGCCTCGGTCGCATCATCCACGCGGGGGGAAGTAGGCCGGTGCCGAGAGCCGCAAGAGCCGCGATCATCTGCTGGAACTAGGGACATAGTGTAATGTATTAATTATCAAAGACAAAGATTGTAGTGTTAAGTCACTCCGTTGTTTATTTTCCACCTAAATGGAATTTTTATGTAATCATTACCCCGAACGGGAAATCGAATTAGCTTTCACCGCGTTTATAGTAAAATGCCCTGCATATGCCTCTACCATATTATTATTAATATAATTAATTCACAATTCTTTAAATTGTGTGTTTTTTTAGCTTCACACTGTAACCCGCACATAGGAGGGTGGGCAGGGGGAACATGGGAAACTAGTGTTGAGTGGCGGAACTCAACGCCTCTCTTTTCCTTGTTATCAGAGCGAGGAAATATTTACGCATTTAAAGTCCGACGATTTTCTACCCAGAAACATCGTATTTATTGGAATATATGCCAACTATTCCATTTCGGTGTACTTTTTTATTTTCCTAGATTTCACTTGGTTTCGCCATCTTTTATTTCACTTGGGTTTAGCTTAGTTCATTGCGTATGGCTTTGGAGCATGCGAGTGATTTTTTTTTTAGTTTTACTACCTATTATTGGACAGACCGTATTTTATTATTATTATACTCTTAAGAAATTAAATCTAAAAATCAAAACTTTGATATTATTTTATTTGGCTTATATGACAAATTAGTTAAATGTTTGAAGTAATTATATATAAAATTATCAATAGTTCAATTCTCAATTCTAATATTATTTATACAGTTGTAGTTATGGGTATTTTTTCAGCTTCACGCTGTATTCCGCATAAAGCACGGTAGGTAGAGGGAACGAAGTGTTAAGACAATCCGTGTCTCACTTTCCGTCAAAATCTCGGGGTATAACGTATTGAGTAACGGAACTCAACGCCTCGCTATGCCTTGTTACTAGAGCAAAAAAAAATAACGCAACTATTTATATATCAATAATAAGTTTTACTTACAGATGTTGATTATTTTTTTATTTTTATTTTCTTTCTACTTCTATTTTTGAAAGACAAAGGTGAAATAATTAAAGACCAGAGATAAAATACATAAAAAGCTAAATAAATTAAAATCAAACCGTGACTATAGTTAAAACTCGTAATGGCAATTATAACAGTATTTTTTTTAGTTAGTTAAAAATGTCAAATCAATCAATTACTTCATAACTTTTATATTCATTCTTTTAAAAATATTTTTATTTTAATTATATTTCTTAATTATTATTTATTTAAAGTGAAAAAGGAAAAAGTAATCTTAGGATAGAAGAATCTATTAATTTGGTATAATTGGAAATCTATAGAAATGAAATATATTAACTTCACTTCAAATAACAATAAAAGTAAATATAAAAAAGAATTTTAATTTAAAAAAAATTTAAAACAATGTTATTTGTTTTTCTATTTATTTCTATTTAGTTTTTTTTTTAAATGTACCTTTATGAATTAAAGAATTGTAAATATACCAGAAAAGGTAATAAGTCATTTTGATGAGAATATACTTCAATTATCATTTTTCCTTTTCAGCATTCGTCTTATTCTGTACCTAAACGGTTTTTTAATCTACGTCCCTCTGATGTCGTCAGAGATTTTGATGCACCTTATTTTATTTTATTCTAAAACAATATCTTGTATATGACCAAAAGAAGAATAATTTAAATGGAAGGTTAATCAGAGAAAATTTTGTGTCAATACATGACGTTTTGCTTTGCTCCCGAATTTGTGACATCATGTTGAGTGGCGGAACTCAACGCTCAATTAGCCTCCATCAAAATCTTTCAATAAATAACCCATTTCTTCTTTCTAGTTTACCTGTGCGATCGCCTGCGGGTTCTGCCCCTGTAGCTGCAGCTGCAGTAGGTGCTGCAACAGCGGCGGCCCCGCAGGGCTCTTTGCGCCCGACACTGAGCTGCTGTCTGATTCCGATGCTGGACTCTGTAACAAGACAATGTAGTGTTAACACATTTCTCCGATTTCGGTTAGAGTTCAAGACAATGCGCCTTAAGTGCCGGAACTCAACGCTGAAAATCTCTCTTAGTGGTCTCTAATATTCCCTAGAAATAATATAACTATCTATATAAAAAATTTCTGCGTTCTACATCGATCAGTGCGGGCTGTGATTGTAACGTAAGAGTTTCAAATGTACATAAAAATATGTATTTTTATTTCCATATGCAAAATGACAGACGTTTTCTATTTTTTTAAATATATTCCTGTTTAAATAGCTATCAATAAACGTAGAATCATCAGATATCACTAAGCTGTTTTGGACTAAACAAAAAAGGACAAAACTAAACTAAACTTTTCTTTGAGTTTTGTTACATATTTAAAAACCAACAACATTATTTGTTATTTCAATGTTTATTCAAAGCATCAATTTTAATACAAAACGATTTTCCTTACACATAGAATTGTCAATTTTCCGGTATTTTAGTAAATCAATATCAACGAGGATAATGCGTAGTGAACAAGTATTTTGCAAGCCATTAACTTAGATATATGTAAAATGTATGTGATTACGTTTATTGACTAGTTCTCTTCCGTAACTCTGTTTATGTAAAATCGAAATCTAGTTTTTTCGTTTCCGTTGGAATTTGGAGAAATTTCTTCGTACTCCCATACACTCTCGAATCTTTTTAAGTCTATTCTAGTTAGTATCTACTAAGTCAAAGTTTGTTGGTTCGTTTTCCAATCGGAACAAATTTGTGTTCATCAGTTATTTTCCCATCATTACTTATAGAAACTTATGTCAAAAGTACCTTATTACTAAGGTAATAATGATAGTGTCTTTCTTACATTTAATTTTATTTGAGTTTTTTAGTACCCTGTATGTTGTATCGTATTTATTTTTCAGGTAGAGAGCCTACATATTAAAATTGAATTATTTAAAAAAATATATTTAACTCTCCGCCATTCAACACGCAATGCCTCAAAAAATGGGAAATGGCTAAAATGGCAAATGGAATGTTTTAATACTAAATTTCCTTTGCCTACCCTGATACTTGCGGGATACAGAGTGAGCAAGAAGAAAAAAATATTTTCTCTAATATAACGTTTAATCTAACACAATATAAGAATATATTTAATTTAATACTTATTTTGAAAATATTCATAATTACTTACAGACTTCGTAAGATGTTGGGTACTGCCATCTAGCAGTGTTATTAAATTAGCAGAAAGTGGAAAAGAGTGTAAAACATAACTCACTACCTACGTCATAAAATGAATATTTTACATAATAAACCATTTTCCTTTAAAAATAATTACAATAAAAAATAAAACTTCGCGCGTTTCTTAGAAATACTACAAGATTAATTTATATATTACAAAGCAAATAATATTTTGCCTATAGAAATAAGTAGTAGGTATAAAGAGAATTCGATTCCCACTTCCTGTTTAATTTCAATACATTACATTTGAGTTACGGAACTTAACGCCGCGCTCTAACTTACCAAACAGAAAAAAGAAAAATAAAATGTGAATAACGACGAAATTATGCGTTTTGTAAATAATGAAACTTAAATGTAAATGTAACATTTCTAATATGTAGAATAAATTTGATTAGAAAAATGCTTATTCAACATGCAACGTCATAACGTTAATTACTTGGTTGGGTTCCATTTCAAATTTATTTTCAGTCAGAAATACAATAGTCAAAATCTTGATAGCGTAGTTGATTGCGACGGTTTTAAGTTCAAATTTAGATGAATATTAGTCCTCAATATTTATATATATTCAATACAAGTTGTAATCAAGTACAGGCCTAAGCTCCTCTGTCTGTAACGAGCACCCAAATACTAAGTAATTTCTAGATATAAGTCAAAATAGGGTAAATTTCTATCGCTCACGCATATCTAAAGAGTTGATGATATTTAAGATTCGATTGGTAACTTGACTGGTATATACTTATATAAAAAAATTATTTTAATTGTAAAATAACCTACATAATTTACATAAAAATCTTTCACCATTTCACTTTAAAAAAAAATAAAACAATTCTGCTCTGCTCTTCGAGTGAAGTGCCATTCTTTGTGTTTTCATACATTCACAGCTTGATATTTAGAGTTAACATTCCCACTGTACCGAAAGATATGCAGAAAAAGGATTTTCGTTTTCCTATTTCATGAGGCTAACAATGACTAATTTTTTCTATTGTTACCGCATTGTTGTTCCGCGTATTTATTTTTTTTTACAAAAAATGTCTAAACTTTAACAAGAGATACATTAGACCGCCACATTACGAGGGTACACATACTAAAATTTTCATTACGCTTAGAAACTAACATGAAATAACAAGGCATTTTTTATCTATCTCCCTACAGACTTATTCATTTGCTAAACGGACAAAGCCGCGTGGTACAACTTGTTTTAATATTCTTTTGAAGGTCTTTTGATGTAAGTTCTTTTGTCATCCACACCATCAAAAAAATGTCTAATCCATCCATCTATGTGGTACATAAAAAAACCATTGTTCTCTAACGAACGGCGTTAATAAAAAATACTATTCTATTGCCCATTACCGGTTCCCACGACGCCATGTTTGCGGATCCTCGCTCGCGATTGGTCGAACACGAGTTTAGAATTAGAACCCCACCATTTGGCGAGTAAATTATGTAGTTTTTTTTTTTCATCAAATAATGGCAACGGCAAGGGAGCAGCTGTTCTGCCTACAAAGGAGTTAGAAAAAAAATATTTGATTACTTTTTTATTCTATATAGTTTTTATTTAGTAAATGACTTATTAGTTTGTTTTGAAGATTTATTTTTTATATGTGGTTGTTTAATTTTTTAATTTGGTCATTAAAAGTAAATATGTTTTAAAATGCTTACATGAAATGCCATATGTCTAATATTTTTATATTATGTGTTTTCTTATTTTCTTTCTCGCAGTAAATATAATATCTAAAACGTTTTATTAGGCTTTTTTGTTGCACTAAATTTAATGAAAGATTTTTTTTTGTTATTAGATCTCATTTACTGTAGGTATATAAATATTGAATTGCAAGCGAAATATAGCGTAAAACGTATTTTTAGCTACAAATTATTTAAAATTATTTCTAATAGAATTTAAATATACCTAGAAAAATATTCAGTAAATATAAAATAATTTTGTTTTTTCAGCTTCACGCTGTATCACGTACGTAGCCCTACTACGGGACATATTCTCGAGGCATTGCATGTTGAGTGGCGGTGGCTCGTTTCCAGAACAAGGAAACTTCCTCCTTCTCGTTTCCACTTAAAAATAATGTTAATAATCATAATAATTTTAAATAGCTTCTAAATAATAATATAAAAAATAATGATACTATAGGAACTAAATATTCTATCTATCTAATTACTAACTTAACTTTAATCTATAAAATTAAAAATTAAATATATAAAATTTAAAAAAACTAAATATTCTACCTTACACTTATTTAAATATTTTCCAGTTCTATCACAAAAAGTATACTTAGACTTTATTTTGGCTAGTACCTATGCATGCCATCTAATATATAGGTATATATAATCCATTTGACAATTTTTTTTCATAAAAAAAATATTCACAACTGTTATTTAATATGGCAACACGTTTTAAAAATTCTTTTATTTATTTAATGGAAAAACTAACTATTCTATAATCAATACAAAGCTACCTAAATAAAAGTTTATTTTCAACATACATTTCAGTAATAGTTATAATAAATACATAATTGTACAAAAAATAACTATTTAAAATCAATTATTGAAGTATACTCGTATTATTAAGCATTGGTCATTGAACTCAATTATATAAGTTTAGTTTTCACACTTGATTAATTCTTTTTAATTGTGTCTATCTTTTTGTCGCAGAAATGGACGATCGTTAGCGATATATCATTAAAGTAAAATAAATACAGAAAGTAAAAGACGGAAATATAATAAAATATTATTTTATTAGATTTTTCTATAATTTCGTCTTAAATGTATTTTATAAATTTTATAGTATCCATTTATATAAATAGTTTTTTGTTAACTTATATATTTTACGTACGTAACTTACAAAAAGTTTTTAATTGAAAGCTTTATTTTTTTAAATTTCCTTTACTTTTTTGTTTTTTTATCCTCATCATCCTCCTCATCTTTTGCATGTGGTGTTCTATATGATAGATAAAACTTAAGTGTTATCATATATTTTTAGCTTCATGCTATGTCCCCAACGTAACAGTTTAAGCAGAAGGGACCTGGGAACCAAGTGTTCAGATACTCTCTTCACCATTACACACTTCCGTGCCCTTCTGAATTCAATCATGACGCATTGCATGTTGTCTGACGGAACTTAACGCCGCGCTTTCCTCGTTACCAAAGATCAACATCATCACTCTATATGTAAGTAAGACTTATGAGCTAAAACACTCCGTTCTCTACTTTTTATATTTTCTTTATTTGTTTTCTTAGTTTCTCATCTCCTACACAAAATATCTACTCTCTCAGATAAGACTTAAGTGTTAAGACACTACGTTCTAGTCTCCCTTTATGTTTTTATGTTTACAAAAAATGCATATTAAAATTAAATTTTTCAAATAAAAAATAGGCAAAGAAATTGTTTGTATCACAATCTAGTTAGAAATTCCTCTGATTGTTAGTTATGAAGCTACTATTACAGTAACTACTTTAGTTAAGTGGCGGTCATTCATGCCGTTAAAGTAATTATTTTTTATGCTTCAAGAAAGACAAACTTTTTTATTTTTTGTTTATTTCTTTTTATGTATATGTATGCATTAATGTTTACTTTGTAAATTGTAAAAAAAGGGTAAAACTTTTGAGGTTGTTTATTTTTTTTAAACTGATACATTTAATTTGGTTTTGTAATAAAGCTAGGTACTATATATGTTAAAAATTCTTTTGTTACTGAGTGACTGACAGTCAAGGCACATCTGAAAATATGCGGCGAAGAACGCTGAAATTTGCCATATAGGTAGGTTAGTGAGTGTAGGATAGTATTTTTTAAAATTTCTGTGGGAATGGAAGAATACAGTTTTTTTCATTAACACCTTAATTACGCGCCAAAGAAAGTTGTGGTCGGCGATTTGCACAACGTACCTATAATTTATAGGTTTTTCAGGCATGTCAGTTTTTCAAAATTGTAATTACTATTGATTATGAAGTGAGACATTTTTATTAAATAAATTAAATAATTTAAATATTTTATTGATACCTTACCCACTGTACGGTATCAAACTCTTAATCTATTTAATTTAGTTTTAGAATAATATTTATATACACCTATTTGATTATCTAGGTGTTTATTCAAAAGGCATTTATAGAAATATTTTACTTCTGACTTTATTATTCACCTTATTTTATTTTAAAATCTCATGATTTATTGATATATCATAGTTCATACTGTGAGTGTTTGT
Source organism: Heliconius himera (assembly GCA_021202915.1). Classification (NCBI taxonomy): domain Eukaryota; kingdom Metazoa; phylum Arthropoda; class Insecta; order Lepidoptera; family Nymphalidae; genus Heliconius; species Heliconius himera. Next base: position 16,037 of record JAJHJA010000479.1, read on the forward strand.
TATAAAGTTTTTTTTTTACAAATCACAACTTTAAGTCCTACTCCTAGCCTTTATTCTTAGAGCCTACCTCTTCTAGCCTAGTCTTTACTTTTAAATTTTTATGCTAAACTGGAAGACTTTTTACAACTTTATTTGATTTTAGATAGATTTTTTTTATTGAAATTTTATATCTTGTGAAATATAAATAATATTACACTTATAAATAATTTATAATAGTTCGGTAAAACAAATTTATAAATGTATACTCAACGAAATATAATATTATAGCCTTTCTTAATAAATGGACTATTAAACGGAAAAAAAATTCGAAGTAGCAGTTTATGAGATTATCTCGTTTGAAAAAAACAAATTCTTCCGCTATTCCGCGAAAAATCAAAATAGTAAGGATTAGTACAGTCTATATAAAAAAATACAAAAAACACTTAAATAAATTTATTATTCGCTTCGCTTATTCGCTTTCACCAAGATCAATTTTCTGTAATAACACAAAATTAGCTTCCTTCAAAATCCTTAAGAAGGAAGTCAGGAAGCAGAGACTAAAGTAAGTAAAACATCTAATATAGGTAGGAATTCCTAGCAGGCGTAAAAACTAATATTTTATTCATATTTATTTGGCCGGCATTTGATTTTCCTCGAGGAAGTTTATACATTCAGTTAGGTGTCACGTGTTTGCTGTTCTCAAGGTGGACTTGATTTGCTAAAATCAAGGTAACGAAGCCTGTTTTACTACTTTTGTATATTTATGTTGTATATTAATATTACGTACGTATACTATAGATAAATTATGTTGGATTCTAGATTTAAGCAAAACGCGTCGTTTAGTTACGATTTTTTTAAATAGTTAAAAAATGGAGAACGCAAGATGTCTACTTATAACAAAAAAAATACTAAGACTTAGAGCAGGTCACACTCATTGCTCATTATTAATTATAAAAATATATTAAATACATGTTTAGTACATATTAAGGGATTGAAGGATATTTAATTAAAAAAAACTCCCCCTTTTTTAAATAGTTTTAACACAGTTGATTTTTTGGATCATTTCTAATATTAAATTCCTCCACGCAACTGTTTTAGCGAAAATAATTATCTATTTTAATGATATCAATTCGCACTACTATATTCCGTTTCCACATAAAATGAAACTAAAAAAAAAAATACAAAAATATTTACATTAGATTTTTTCATAATAAAACATACCTACCTATCTGACCTAATGCCTGTAATAAATTAAAATTAAAAAATTAAAATTTCTTTTATACATGTGTCATATTGAAGGACATCATGCATTTAATGAAATAAGAATATGACATAGACATTTGCCGTCCATTAGAAGCAAGAACACTCGCAGTGAGAGGCCTTCCGCTAAAACCCAGTCTTTTGAGCTACAGCACTCTAATATACGAATAAAGGAGCATACATCACTATTTTAAGTTTAAAAGGTGCGTAAAGTTTACTTTCATCTGTCACAAATAATTTCCAATGCGTTTTTTTTTATTTTTCCAACTTTTATTTTACTCGCACAACAAACAGTTTTCAAGAACTGAATTGTTCGTTCAAAACGAGGTATGGGCTGTTACTGTTTTTTTTTACACAACAAGCGCACAAAAGCTAAAAAGCACTCGTTAATTGAAGTGATAAATCAAAATAGAATTCGTAAAATGTAACTAACCATGAAATCGCTTCATATTCTGTACCCTTCCATTTGACACTTAAAAAAACAACACTTAAACTGTAAACACTCGCACCATTGCCACTTTGCTTTGGCTATTAAAAAAAAACTTCCCGCCTATTTTCAAAAATGGAATCGAAACGTCAAAGGTACATTTTCTTTTTTTTTAACGTACGGCAATGATAAGCAAAGGCGTTCGTATACTGAGGCTATTTGGCCGCACGTGTTTTGCCAAGGGGTGGGTCTAGCACGTGAATTTTCCGAGGTTTCCACCCCCTGCGGACCGCCCCTATAGGCTTTTCTGTCCGGCCTATGCTGTTTAACCGATCGCATATAGACTACCGTGGAGCTGCGCTGATATTCTAGTTTTTTAGTTTTTTTTACAAAAAATTTAATAAGCAAGCGTGACTTATAGACGATAAAAAGTTTTAATTTGAACGATTTCATTTATAACGAGTCAAAAATTAAACAAGATAGTTAATTTCGCTAGAAAAAAAATATACAAAAAATCGCAAGTTAACAACACTTAATTGAAACAATTTCGCAGTATCTATGGTCGTAAATTGTGGGGCCAATTAGTTTTATGCACAGTTTGAATTTTTAAGAGTTTTTCTTTAACTTATAAATTGCCGTGATGGCTGTGTATTCAATTTTAGTATAAAGAAATAATATATAATTACAGTTGGACGCAGTCAATCATTAAGGTAACGTTTCGTTTTGAGTAATAATACAAAAATTTTAACTTCAACGAACAAATAGCATGAATTTATTTCACGGTCGGCGTAGTACGCTGCGTTGTTCGCTAATTATGCCCCCTTGCTTACTTGGGCTTTGCCACATATAATAACCCAGCTCTTCATGTTTAAGCTATTCCATATTTCTACTTGGTACAAAGTTTTTATTTCTTCTATAGGTTACAAGGAAAACCTTGAAAATTACATTATATTTGAAAATAAATTGTACGTAGGTATATTATTTGAAGGTTGAATAACAATTAGGTAGTATAGCGTCAGCGCTAGCTTGGTCATTACCATTACTGTTTTATGACCATATACATATACTCCTATCATTAAAATTTTAAATATAAAATTGTTTAAGCATTTATATAAGCGAGCTATCAAATATTAAAATAAAATACAATTTGTATAGCAAGCAACGGACTAGTTTAAACGGAATTTAATTGTTTATAATTACAAAAGTAACTCATTTGACTCTAGAGCTTCTTGTAACTCGTTCTCTCAAATTAACTATTACGGAAAACAACTCTCGACTTAAAAAAAAAGCACAATTATACAATCGCCACTCCGCGGCACTCTCTGTTCAAACACTGCCTACTTTCATGCTCTACGCCTACACGCTTACTATTTCAGTATCAAAAGTGCTAGTTGTGGGAAAATGGACTTTAAATTTGAGCTTTAAGGTGGTTATTAGAGTCGAGCTTAAAGCTCACGCACCCCATCTCTTTCTCGCGTATTAATCAAAATACCAGTTTCCTACTTTGACGTGGAATCGTAGCAAATGGATAAGGCATTGTTTTGTAAATTGAAACTATGGTTGGCCGTACCACCGGCGTACTGTGACCCCTTGCGGTCCCCTTGCAGAAGAAAAAGGCGTACGTTCAGACGGGCTGTATGCGGACCGGGGGGTCGCTACCGCTGGCCGTTCTAAAGCTTGGTTTAGACAAGCCAGCATAATTGCTATTGTATTATAAAGGGTTTACAATATACTACAATTATGGACAGACAATGATTAGAAATGTTGATACGGATGCAACGTTTATTAATTACTAACCAACGTTTATATTCTATCGTGAATAGTTTTGTTGGGTCTCTTTAATTGTTTGTATGAGAGCCGCGGGCGTTGATCACTTCGTAATCATTAACATTAGAAACACTTTGTTGATTAAAATGTATGAAGCAATAAAGATACTAAGATTATACTATTAAGATTTCTAGTGTTATAGGACCTGATTGTAAGTTCTAAATGCTACAATTAAAATGGTATTATATAGTCGACTAGACCTCGCCCTCCCTTTTTCTATACTACGGTTAACTTATTAGTATTACCAATGTTAATTGGACCGTCTCTATGAGCGATGTGAAGATCGAAAGGGTTCAGCTTATATTGAACTACGGAGTATTGACTTTAAAGTTATAGGAGCAATACAATTGTAAAACTTCTTTCAATTATATATATATATATTTTTTTTAATTGTTAGTCTTAAGAAAATTCTATAGAAAAACAATTATATACAGTTTTTGATAATGGTGTTTATTCATTCATTATTAAATATAATAAAAACTACTTATAATAAATTAACAAAGTTAGTAACAATTTTAAGCTTTAGAAAAGCCGCAACATTGTATTTCTGCTATATAAACTAATGGCCGCAAATTCTTTTAAGAAAACTAATAAAAACTTCCTAAATTTATAAAAACATACTCATAGTGCTTCTCCTTAAAGAACACATTTAACTTTCAACGTTCTTCGCGACGTCGGAGTATGTGTTGTCTGTCAGTCACTCAGTAAAAGATGAATTTTATATAGATAAAAGGCCAGTCGTGGCGCAGCGGCACGAAGTGTGACTGTAAAACGTCGGTTATACACCGTGGTTGTGGGTTCGATCCCCACTCGAGGAGATGAAATATTTACTTAAATTTATGTACTGTTGTCGAGGCTCTGCGCGGCGTTCTGCCACTAAATACGCAATGCCTCCAGAATTTGGCAGAAAGTGGGGAACGGAGTGTCTTAACACTAGGTTCCTTCTCCCTACCCTGTTGCTGCGGGATACAGCGTAAAGCTGATTTGATTTCTGATTTAATTGTGAGAATTGTAAAGTAATACTTTACTTTAGTAAGTTTCTTTAACCCAAATACAATTTTAACTTTATTTGTAAATTTAATTACCCGCAAAATATACCTTTTTTGGAAAGAAAAATGTAGATAAGAAAAAAATATATATATTACAAGCAACGTGCGTGTTAAAATTTCATAAAGAATAAATAATAGGTATAACAATTAAGTCGTTAAAAGATAATTCACTTTTGTACTTATTGTATAAAATTACTATCTTCTTAATAAGTCTTTAAAAATTGAGTTTAACTAAGTAATGTTTAAAGTGTGCTGATATATTTTTTGATACTAAATGGAATTATAATATTTTTCAAGGCTCAAGCTTCCTATATATAGAAAGATAGATAGGTCCGAATTCAAGATGTTGTTAGTTGACTGGCGGAACTCAACGCCGCACTTTTATTATTAGGAAATAATACATGCCTCCGAATGGATATCAAGACAGACCTCATAATAATTTTTATATATAGATAACTCAACAACAAAATACAACTTTAAAACTGTGGCCATAACTGATAAGTAAACATTGTTATTTATTAAACCATAAAACGATATTTACGAAGACATTTTTCATGTAGGTGTAAAATATTTGGGCCAAGTTGTACGCACCTTTTGAATTTTAACATTTGATGAAATTTATATTAATCGAAGCAAGATATCTGTACTTTATTTTTGTTTTGATACGTTTAAAATATATCGAAAAGAAATTACTTATTAACTAAAATATTATCTAAAATAGGTTTTCTAAAATATTTTTTTTGATTATTGCCAGTCTTAAAAAAGGTACGAACGGGACAGAAGTAAAAGTTTAAAGTATATGGAATTTCTTTAGTTATATCTAACAAATTATTGTACTTTTTAACAAGTTTATTATATTCAAAATAAAAAAAAAATAATGACGTGTTTTCATTTTTCAGAAGAGGCAGTATATTAAAAATTTATTATTTTTTCATAAACATACATTATCTTTATATCATTTATATTTTAAAAAACCCAAAATAACTCATCAAAAAGTTGAAGAATTTTTTAAATAATATATTTTATTCATTTTACTTCCACAGATTATCTTAATGCCAATAAAATGCATATAATAAATATGAACATCCGGTCAGTATCTGTAAAGTTATCGAATAATTTACAACATCCGTTTTTAACCTTTCCATTTTCTTTAACTTTCATTTAATTTTAGATAAGTTGTTTACTTTAAGTAACACATATTTTACTCTTATTATAATAATAAAGCCTTTTTAACACTTCTTTTTTAAATTTTACCCTTAAATCTACACTAATATTATAAAGCTGAAGAGTTTGTTTGGTTGATCACTCTAATCTCAGGAGCAGAACTTGAATTGTTTAGTTGGATTTAAAATATTTTATTGGACCAAGGGACAAAGTTGCAGATAAAAGCTAGTATGTAATGAAGCTAAAAATATCTTGTCTTGTCTTGTCTTGTGGGTGCAGATTTTAGCAGATTTAGGAGGCAAAAAGTTTCACAGCAAAGTACATGACATAATATAAATTATGAACGTTATTTCATAATTATATTTATTAAAAATTCATACATTACTATTTTCATGCTGTATTTTATAAGTAATAAAAATTGCATACTAAAATCAGCAGAAAGTGGAGAATATAGTGTACACGATACAAGTATTTCTCCGCCCACCTCTCGTGTGAAGCTTAGAAAAAGTAAAGATTATTAATTTGTATAAATTTAAAATTATAAACAATTTTTCAAGCCTAAATTAATACTAAAACATGAAAATTGTAAGACTTAAGAAAAAAAATGTATATATTTTTAAAAATTTTAGACGTTTTCTAACAATAAAAAACTATACATAAACTAGTATAAACAAAAAAAAATGGGTTGCCATCTAAAAATTTTAAAGGCACATAAAAACTCCTAGACAATCGGTTTCCTATAGCGGTACAATCAATCATGCCTTGACATTCTAAAAGAAAATAATTCGTTCGCGTGAGAATTTACGACGTCGATCTCCTGTTATATTACATTACTTAGTATTAATTTTAGAACGCTTGTGGCGCAGTGGCAGTGATTTTTCTTTGGTTTTTCGTATATAGTTATGAGTTCTTTGTTTTTAGTGGTAATATATTAATTATTTTATGATGTAAAAAGTTTTGTAAAATAATATACCTAATTATATTATTCTTATATCTTATTAAAATAAAATCTATGTGATTATTGTTGTTATATTTTGTGTTACAATTTATTTATAAATATAAATTCGATGCAGGGTGGTGTTTTTATTTTAAGTATAAAATGACAAAGAGATGGTTTTGGGTTCTATTTTTACCAGCTCTGGTAACGAGACAAAGGGCGGCGTTAAGTTCCGATCCGTCGTCCGATGCGTTGAGAACGGCGTATTTTAGTAGTAGGTTCCCTCTGCCCTTATAGCAAGAAGCCGGATACTTCGCGAAGCTAAAAAAATACTAAACATATTTAACAATGTTACTAATTGGACTAGTTGTTTTCCTTGAAAAACAAATGAATAATTTATTTTTCACGTTGTAAATCGATTTAGTTTGACTAATAAATGCAAGCTTCGCACCACTATACGATTAAGAAGGTGGTATTTAAAAAAAATAAGCTTACTCTGATCTCACCATGGTGATGTAATATATGATCAATAGTAAAACACAAGTTAAATTACCTGGTTTTATTTATTTAAGAATTATAAAGGTATAGTTATCATTTTTTTTTGTATTTTAACATATCCTCCGGATATAGAAAGATAAAAGATGTTTGTAGTTTACTGTCCATTTTTAAGTAGTGTTGGGCCCAAGGTGGCGGAACCTAACGCCGCGGGTTGTCTTACCAAAGCGGGGAAATAAAATCATCGAATCATGACGTATAAAGTATTTATACAATGTCCCGGTGCACGTTGATGGTGTCTAAGTGATCATATTTTTTTTATCTCCACGCATCTTACAGAGGACGACTAAGAAAGACGTGACGCCGAATAATTCGCTTAAAATGAAAAGATAATGCAATTTTCTAGTTACGTTTTAATTTTTTTATTCAGTGTTTTTACTATTTAAATTTAAATAACAATTTTAAATATAGTGTTTGCATTTTCTTTTTTTTTAATAAAATAAAGTTGCTTCCAACGGCGGTGTACACTGTATCCCGCACAAAGCAAGTTAGACACAGGGAACTTAGTGTTAAGATACACCGTTCCCCACTTCTATTTTTTTCAGTTATGGCTAAAATTAGAATTATTCAATAGGACGATTTATAATATGTAGAATCCGTATAATATTAAAGAATAACCAAGAAATTAAAAAAATGTAATATTTCTTAAAAAAGTAATGTTTATACGCTTACTCTCCAAATAACCGAAAAAATGTATTAGCCATTATAAGTTACACGCGTGTTTAGTGTAGAGGAGGCGACTAAGCTTTTCGAAATATTTTCTTTTTTTAAATCTGGGGGATTTTCCATATTTATAAATAAATTTCAAACAAAATAACTAATGATTTGAAGACTAGAAATAAATAATAGTCTGTGTCGAAGATCAAGAATGAATTTTGAGTCATCGCATGACGTACACGCACCTGAAGAACTAATGTTAAATATTAGTTCACATATTGTAGTAGACAAGACAATTGAACACTTAAGACAATTGAACTAACACCTATAAAGGATTTTATTTTTGGCCTGTCCTGGCGCAGGCGCAAAACCGTGTGACTGTAAACGGGAACGGTTGTGGGTTTGATTCTCCGCACTGGTAGGGTGATAAAAATAAAAGTGATGATAACGAAAGTTAAGGAAGACTTCGGTTGACCTTCGAGAATAATTACACTATCGATGATATTAGAGAGAGGTGACAGTAGGCGAGGCCAAAGAGGCTTGTAGAGACCTTGGCTTGGAGCTCCATTCTCTCTGGCTACTCCGTTAGGGATAATAATAAGCGTCAAGTTTAAAAAACTGGATTTTCCTACAAAAATAAATGTACTAACTATCTGATAACTAACTGACTCACAAAAGTAACAAATATTTCTACGTAAAAAATATAACTTATATATCACACCACTAATATTTGAAAGCTCCATAACAGGACATTGAACCTGTACTTACTATACCCACCTAAGTATATAGAAGCTACTCGAATGTCTAGATACATACGTCTTTGTAAGGAACATCTGGCAGTAATCAGTATAAATCCGGTTCCCGTATACCGATGCAAAGCACCTGACTTCAATGAAGCTTACTTTTTTCTATTTTGTCTATGACTGACTGACTAGCTTTAGATAGTTGTGCCTCTTTTAAAGAAGGTTTTATAATAATATATATTTTTAATACTCACTGTAAAGGTGGTGGTTGTGTTCATATTTTGGGGAAATGAATTTAATATAATTTAAATTATTTTCTATACGCCGCTAATTGAGCCGCGGTGTTGAGTCCCGCCACTTACCACGCAATTGGAAACCAAGGAAACTTGAAACTGGACGGTAAGTGGGAAACGGAGTGTTATCTATGCCACCCCAAAGCTGTTAACGAACTAATTTTAGTGTATAATAAAACAGACTATGATTTTTAAAAATAGAAATCGATAAAAATTATGTCACTTCTCTATCCTACTATCCCTATTCTAAATATAAAAAAATAAAAATAAATAAATTTTATAAAAAAATTGTGTAGGTGTTTAAATAAAAGAGCATATAAAATAATAGTGAAAGTAGACCTACACTATTCTAGTTTATGTCTACCTACACTACATACAATATTAATTTTATAAAAATATTTTTATAAGCATTTGGCTGTTTTTGTTATCAATCAATTAACTATTTTATTCTCCTTTCACGCAAAGTGACAGTTAACTCGTTGTGTTTAACGATAGTAAAAAATATTTTAATTGGTTTATGCTATGGCAACACCGTTCGTCAAATTTTTCTGTGACTAAATTTTATTAATCGCATTGTGAATTTATATTGTATTTTAATAGACACATTAAACTCTAGTAGTGGAGTCACTCGAGCACTTAACTCACCGTATAATACTTAATAAAGGTAATGGTAATAAGCCAAATATACACCATTTAAATTCAAAAGATAATAATATTACTAATTACTCCTAAATAATCGTCTATAAAAATAATGAAATTGTAACAAAAAGGAGTCACTAACCGTCGCGCCGCCCGCCGCCCTGTCGCCTTCGCCGTCAACGCAGAAATAGCATCTGTCCGCTGGTTTCCAGTCCGTGGGCTCCTCTTGGACCTCCACCTTGGGCTGTGTAGCTGGCCTCTTGATCAAGCTCTCTAGTATCGTCTCCCTTCTCTCCGCTTTGTCCGGAATCTCCGTTTTGCCCGTAATCTCCGTTTTGCCCGATTTGTCCGTTTTGTCCGTTTCGTTGATCTGCTCTATCGTCTTGATCTTCAGCGCGGGCGGGGGGTCGGTGGCAGCGATGTCGTCGTCGCTCGACTGCGCGTCCTCTGTGCGATGTATCAAACCGTCTTGGTATTGTTTCCATTTTCTGCGACCCATCAACTCCTCTGCCACCCGTTCTAGACCTGGAATTTTGGAATTTACTTTTAGTAAATGGTGATACGTAAGTGGTATATTGTACCTACTTATAAAATAATTATATTTATTATTGCTTGTTTTTTCACGCTGTAACCTACATGTAACAGACATCATAGGCAGAGGGAACATAGTTAGATACTTCGTTCCACACGCACTGCATACTTTATATCATTTTTAGATTGGAAAAATATCTCTGTATCAGTTAATATATACTAATATAATAAAACGGAAGTTTGTTTGTTTGTGTGTATTTAAACGCTAAGTTCTCTGGATCTACAGGTCCGATTTACTTTCTTTTTGTTTTGTATGAAAGCTGCATTCTTCAGGAGTGCTATAGGCTACAGTATATAGTAGGCTAAAGGTAACATTACAGTATAAGTCTTAGTTAGCCTTAAATAACGAAATAACCATAATAAGGAACGCCATCGAATTGTTTTAAGCGCGTGTGCTGCAAAAATAGTGAATTATATGTCAGTACGTTGTATGACAAAATTATTAAATTTTATTAGTTTTAAAAAAAAGTACGCGACGTCATATTTTTATATATTAATTAATAATTCAATGCTCTGTTTACGGCCGCAAGCCTAGACTCGAGTCCCGCGGGGGATGCCCTTGCCGCCAAAGACGTTTTATCATACAGCCACGTAGTGTTGTTCATAAAATAAATCTGTCCCACTTTTCCTACTTTCCGCTTTCTGCAGGCATTTGTGTTGAGTGGCGGAACTTAACGCCGCTCTTTGCCTCGACACCAGAGCGAAGAAATGAAAATATAAATAAATATTTCATTTCCCCGAGTAGGGATCGAATCCACAACCAGCCGATTTTACAGTAACACTGTGTGCCCCTGCGGCACAACTGGCGTCTAGTGTTGTTCATGATTAAATGTATTAATTTGTTGGCAAATGCAGCATAATAAAAGTATTAAAGATGGTATGCGGGCGAAGCCGCGAGTGGGCCGTTAGTAAATTATATTGATAAGTAAAGTAGTAGATACGATCAGTATGATGAAAAGAATATTTACTTAAAACAGATCAAATTTATTTCATTATTCATTCAAAATAAAAAAATGGCAAAAGATTGATTAAAGTACCATACATATTATTATACCTTTACTACTTTTTTACCATAAAAAAATTCTGCTTAAGATATAAATTTAAGTTATAAATATAATTAATTAGTGAAATATTTTATCTTGTAAATAACAGGGTAGGCAAAGGCAGCTAAAGTTAAGACCATCTATTTGCTCCTTTCCCTGAATTTCCAGATGTGGCGTTGAGTGGCGGAACTCAACGCCACTCTTTGTTTTTTTACCTAAGAGAAGAAATATAATTTATTCTCTCATTTATTTACAATCAGACGCTATGTCTCTGCACTACGACGGACATATTTGATGTATAATTATAAGATAAATTGAAAATAGACTCAACAAAAAAAATACATCAAAACTTTCCAATTCATTAAACTATATAAACAAAAAAGCGGTAAATAAATCACTTATAGCACAAGTAATATAAAATATTGTTTGTAAAAACATCAAAACAATATGACAAAAACGTTTTCCCCGCAAGTGTATGTGAAGCGTGCAATGCGGGAAAAGGGAGGAGTAGAGCAAATAAACATTAAACTATTTAAAAAACTACTATATTGAATATATCTACATATTTAACTATAGGTTAAGGTGATAACCATTTAATAGTCCGTGCTATGAATTTGCAATGATATTTGTATGAATGTTGTTGTTTTTTTTTTAAATTAAAATTTGATAACTTTGATAAATAAGACGAAAACAAATTCAAAAAAAAAAAAAAAAAATTAAAACTTTACGATTCATTAACTTATATAAACAAAATATGGTGCACTTTTAGCACAATTGATAATTATATAGTATATATTGTATGTAAAAAAAAACAGAACAGAATGACAAAAACGTTTTGCCTGCCAGTGTATGTGAAGCGTGCAATGCGGGAAAGGAAGGGAAGGGGGGAGCAAATAAATATTAAATGATTCAAAAAACTAGTATATTGAATATATCTTTATATTTCACTATTGGTTAAGGTTATATCCATCAAACAGTTCGTGCTATGAATTTGTTATATTATTTATATATTATCTGTTGCATTGGTGATTTTGGTTAGGTGAAGGTGCTTTACATTTAAAACTCGAGCAAAAGTAAACTTTATAAAATATATTTTTTTAAATAACAAAGTAATTTCAATTTCCAATAATGCATATAGAATACTTAATAACATATGGACATAGGGTGAGTCACATTTACTTTTCATGTTTAAAACAAAATATGAAATATATGCTAATCTTGTAAAGGTTCCACCTGTAAATGTATTGAAGCTATTTAAAGTATGTATATCTCTATCTATATCTCTTTGCATACATAGACGTATAAGCAATATACCTTGCTTCGACTAATGTTAAAGAAAAGTAAACCAAATTAAAACTTTCAATAAATACTAAAATAAAAAAAAACTCTCACGCTATAAATAACATATACAAAGCTATATCACAGTGGACGATCGCCCTAATCAATACCATTTAGAAGACCCATAGAAAACCAATGACCGTTGATGTTCAGAGCATTAACTCATTCGAATTAACATAAAATATTGAGCAAAAAGCGGCTATCGTTAAATAATCAACCAACCTTTCAAATGAATACATTTAAACTGTAAATTTTAACGCACTTTTTACTCTTAACTATAAATAAATATAACTACATATACATGTACACATACATCATTAGTTAGTAGTTACTGCACGTGATATCAATGGAGAATATCTAGATATATAATTATTGTTTTAATGAAGTTGTGTTTTTTTTTGTTTTAAATAATTATCAGGACAGGTAAAAAGGATTTTGTAACGCGTCACCCAGTTTTTTTTTTCAATTCATGACATATTGCGTATCGTATCGTTACTAAGAAGTCAAAAGTACACAAGTTTCTGCCTATGCAGACACTCCGTTTCTCATTTTCCGTCCAATTTAGAAACATTGCGTGCGGAACTCAACGCCGCGCGTTGTCATCCAGGGCGGGTTAATAAAATAATGAATTTCCTGAACTGAATATGCTTTATCGAAATCGACTTACAAGTTTTTTGAATCATACATGAATATAAAACTACCTATACTAAAGAGAAGAGCCGGTAAGAAACCTAACAATTGCTCTTTCCAATACAGAAAGTAAAGTCTCAACATCATTTTTTTTTTTTAAGTTTCACGTTGTATTCCGCGCATAGCAGGGTAGGCAGATGGAACCTGGAAACCACCTAGTGTCAAGACACTACATTCCTATTAAGCTTAACACTTCCATCATTCACTTTCCGCTGGTTGAGTGGCGAAACTCAACGCCGCATTTTAATCAACACCAGAACGAAGAAGTGAAAATATTAAACATTTCATTTCTTCCAGTGGGAATCGAACACATAACCTCGCATTTACAGTCACATACTTGTGCCCCTGCTCCACGACTGATCTCTCTCAATTTATTTTGGTATTTTTATAATATTGCTTAAAATTATGGAGCCCTCAAATGTCGACAAAATGTACTTGGGCTTGCACATTTGAATTAAGTATGTTAATAACACTCTCAAACTTAATTAATTATAACAACTATAACAGAAAGCATCATCAATTAACAGTTAACTTTAATTAAGATTAAACTAAATTTAATTGACTCGCGTTACAAATCATGATTTTGAAGTGATGATATAATTTAGCTGATTTCTTTTAATAATGGCGTCGATAATTGATACTGTGGTTTAAGTGTTTTTCTCTTGAGATGCCGTTTGATTTCGATATATGAGGAAATTGTTTTTTTTTTATAGAAAACCTGTGTTTTCTTTCTAGACTTTGTAGTCTCATTGAGTGGCGGAACTCAACGCCGCGCTTAATTTAATGATTTACATTTATTTCATTTACATTTTAATTTCGTATTTTAATTTAAGATAGACATTTTTATATTAATTGACGACGCAATGGTAAGGGGCTTCTAAGGGTCTACTTGAATGAGAAATATTTTGATTTTATTTTGAGTTAAGTGATATCCGTCTGGTTAAAATCAACAGAGCTACGTAGCTCTGTTGAAACTATATATTTTTTGTTTCTTGTTTACACTTTTATACGTTGTTTGTGGATTCAATTCCAGTGCTATACCTACTAACAATATTTTAAAACAAATGGCAATCCACAAGTGCCAACGTCTGAAAGAAAATGCGATGCTGGTTCGATTCTCCCTAGAGGAATGAGTCTTTTTCATTTCCCCATTTTGCTAAGACCTAGGCACAGCGTTAAGTTGTGCCTTTCCACGTGCAATTTCTCATATTTACCGGATACCGGAGAATTGAGTGTCTTAACACTGAGTCCCTTCTGCCTACCCTACATAAAAAAAAATTACAAAATAAAAAAATTAAAACTACAAGCAAACGCCTATAGCATAAACATTGTCATAACAAGTTGCACCCAGCGAGGCGTTGAACTGGACACTGACAGATAATTCTTTCATTAAATTATTTCACAGATGACTATCTTTATTGTTTCGTGTGTTATTTTATGTTCCATAAATGTTAATGATTGCATGGAGTAGGGATGGGTCGTACAATGTTAGTTTCACGTGATGGTTACGAGTTTGAATTCAGAAGCTTCACGCTTTTTCTAGGAATAGTAGTGTTAAGAAACTTTTTTTTCTTTAAATGGTAAAGCTCAACGCCGCGCTTTGTCTACACTAGCGAGGAAAATTGAAATAAATCCTTCCCTCAATTGGCGATCGAGACCATAACCGTAGCGGCAATAGTCAAAATTCGATTTTCTTGTAGTAGTTATTTTACTATTTTATAATATCATTTTATAGTTTTAATAACAATAGTTGCAATGTAAAATACATATGTATGTTTAAAGACTGTATTTAAACCCATTTATATGAGGCCAGTCGTGGCGCAGGGGTACAAGCATGTGACTATAAGCGTGATAGGTTGTAGGTTCGATTCCCCCTCGAGGAAATTAAATATTTAATATTTTCATTTCCTCGCACTGATAACCTGTGGCGTTAACAATCGCACACTTTTGGCCCCAAATATTACGTATATCTTACTTTAAGTTTAATGTTATAAATTAAGTACTGCTCTGTCTAGTTTTGTTTTATTTTATTAATCTAGATCTAGATCTTAATAATACACCTGAACACGTTATTTCAACGTTTTCCAGAATTCGATGGTAAACGCGAGTTACTAAGTTCCGCCAACTGAAGCGCTACGCAATTAAGAGTCAAGGCCCTGGAGCAATAAAAATAATTATACCAACCTATCCATTACTTGGGTTATGATTTTTGATTACGGTTTTTTTTTATTTTTTTTTATAATTTGATACTTTGCTATGCTTTTTTTTATTTCATATTTAATTTTTAACAGGCGTTGCAGCGAAGTTGTTGAGAAAGAAAATACTATAAAGTTTTATTTCATTTCGGAGGATTTTTCAAGAAATTGTTTTGATTCTTTTAATTTAAAAGCGTAATAAATAATTAAGGATTAACAAATACTATTATTGTGCAAAACATGCTTATAATCAGTTTTTAAGATTTTGTAAGAATTCTGACTATAAAAACGACGGTTGTGGGTTCGATTTCGATTTCGTGGCCTGTTATATGCAGGGCAAAGTGTAAATGTGGCTACAAAAAAAAAACAAGGTTCATAATAAAGAATCTATAGCATTCCAAACGTTATATAATTTTCAAGAAGTATTGCATTGCAACAGTCAGTTAAAGTCGAGCGAGTGTATTCATAATTGTATTATAGTTAATTAAATGAAATTATCGCGTAACGACCCCTTTTCGCTTCCGATGTCGTTTACTTTGGAGCGTCACTTAAACCACTAATATTATAGTAAAACACCTTTTTACAAGCTTTTACTTATTTTGCCGTGTTAGTGTTTGTGAAATTTTGCAAGTAAATTGGACTTACATCCCAGTGTCCGATTGTGAAATTGAGATAAGACTTCAGTTTTGGTGACAATAAAATTACATATAATCAATATTATTGTTAATCCTAAATGGTCGCCACAACAAAATGTCGGATTAAACATTTTTCAACAAACCATCTAATATTAACTGAGAGGGCTTAATTAACCTTTTAATTAATTAAGCTATTATTTGTATCTTCGTTTTTAAAATGTTTCTTTTTTTAAAGAATATTTACATATATAGCGGGAAGGCAGGAACTGGTTTTAAGATATTTCATATTTAATTTATTTTATTAATGTCTTTAAATTAGGTTCTTTTTCTTTCTTCTAACTTCAAAACTATCTCGTATATCTCTTATTTCAATGCGCAGCGTTAGGATCTGCCTTTCAACTCGGTATTTCCTAAAATCGGCCGGTAAGTGGAGAACGGAGTGCCTTAACGCTAGATTTCACCTGCCAATACGTGAATAAAACGTGCAGCAATATTAAAAATAATTAAATAATTTATGCAAAACAACATAACATTTGCGTATGAAAATGTAATTGTTTCTAGTATTTAAAACAAAGCTCTATAGTCTATACAAATACTAACGAAATAACAGCTGTGCAACAAAGAGGCGCGTGCGCAGACTGCTGATTGGTTGACGATTAGTCTATTCCAAGGTCGCACTGACTCAGGACGCTTGTGGGAAATGGGCTGTAGGTTATAGGATGTAGCGATTTATCGTATATACTTATCTTATTTTAGTTTTCTGTTGAAGGAAATCAATTTTGTGTAGCGGCCTGCATTCATCCAGTTATAAAATAACCAGTTAAGTCCGAGTCGGACTCGCACACCAAGGCATCCGTACCAATTTCAGAATGGTGTCAACGAGAATTACAATTTATAAAAGTTGACAAACTTAAGTTTATGGACATATGCATTGTATTAATTTGCTAAAATGAATTTATAAATAAAAGTTTATAATATTTTTTTTCTATAAAATAACTGTAAATTTTCACTTTTCGGATTTTTTCCTTTATTTGTAACTTCTCACTTCGTGCGAAATTTAATGATTACTATATATATTTGAGTAGGTCCACGGGAAATAAGTTTTGATTACGCTCCGAATTTCATATAAAATGCAGCAAAACTGATATATACTTGTGTCTTTTGATTGCGCTGATTTAGAATCTTATATCTCTTTTTATGTGTGTGTTTTTTTATGTCCTACCATATATTTAAATATATGAAATTAATTTCAGCTTGACGGACAGACGGACAACAAAGTGTTCCTAATAGGGTTCCGTTTTTACCTTTTGGGTTACAAAACCTTAAAAATTATGTAATGGATTTAATATAGTATACGCGAATATTCCTTAAATTAATGCTTATGATCTTTTTTGGAAACTCGACGTTTCGAATACTTTACAGTAGTCCGTGGTCCACTTCTACATTTTTGCAAAATTCGAGTTCAAAATGTCGAGGTTCCAAAAATGTATTATACTAAATAAACGTGGTTAATACTGTTAAATTGTTTAATTTTTTATTCTCTCGTAATCTAATAGTTCTCGCCACTTACCCTATTACATGCGGGATGCACCGTGAAGCTATTATTATTAAATTTGATTTATTGATCAATGAATATAAAATGGTAAATTTCTATATTCTTTTACATACAGATCTATATATGCATCAAATTTTACATTTCATAGTGAATAATAAACCACATTATATTGCAAACCAAGAATATAATAAAACTATATAAGTATACCTACTTAGAGACAAATCATGTATCAGTATTAAGACACTCCTTTTTCTACTCACCGCAGAACTTTTGAGACACTATGATTTGCATGGTAGAATCAAAAGTTGCGTTTAATCTCACCCACCGGCCTTATAATCGTACGATTTTTAAAAAAGCAGTATAAAATATTAGAATATGGTCAAAGTTCTCCATTTGTCGCTTTGACACTACGTGTTTAGTAACGGAACTCAACACCGTGCAAGAAATTTACAATTCTTTTATTTTAACTTCTCACTGTATCCCTCGCATAGAAATGTAGGCAGATAAAATATGGGACAGATACAGTGTTAAAACACCCATTATATACTCCTGTTTCCCACTATCCGTCACTGTTACAGTTTACAGTGCACGCTTGTGCTCCAGAGACTCTCTACTTGTCTCAAACAATTTACAACTTACACAAAGTTTATTAATACAATCATTATCAAATGAAAATAAGTTAGTTAATTTTAGTCATACGCACGAGGCCTTGAGACGCGATGCAATTCAATTAAGTTCATTAAATAAATGTACTGACTTCCATTGCGCAAGTCTAGAATATTATGAATGATAATCGTAAGAGCTATGTCGAATGTTTGTTCTATTTCAAAAGGTGTTTGATATAAGATTATTTTTAAAAGTATTTATTTTTGGATTAATATTTTTTTCAATTATCTATATTTATAAAGCTCTATAGTTACCGAGGGACTGCTTGAAAATGCACAGCCGTAATAAAGCGGCGTAGCGCGCTGGGTATGTTTCTTTGAGAGTATATATCAGAAGTAACTCTAAGAAAGGATTTTCCGAATTTTATAGTCCACGCAAATGAAATTGCGGGCTACAAATAGTTTTTTTATAAATTATATTAGCTTCTGAAAAAGAAAACACATTAGATTTTGTGCTTATAATATAAACATTAATAAATACACAGCTTTAAAAATACTCAGCAACAACCTTGAGAAGATAAAACTATAAATCGCTATCGCTTATAGCTTATCACTGAAACATGATTCAACGCGGAAACGCACTGTGTCCTTGTATAGCACATCGTATGGTCATACAGCATACTCCTTTAATTATCACTATTAAAAAATATCCTTCCATAAACATATATAATATTTTTTTATATATTTATGTGTGTATGTGTGCTCTAAAAATGGTCAAAACACCATTCTTTGCGTGTTTCAAACTTGCGTGACTTGTGAGTCTAGTGTTATATAATTCTCGCACTTTATTTAATATAATGGAATGTCATAAAATACCTAGTTATATTTTGTTTACTCTTTTTTAAATAAAATATGATATATTTTATTTGAGCCGCCACGGCGCAGCACAACGTTACACTGTGACGGTTCTGGGTTCGTTCTCAGGGGCTTACATTACATACCAGCCGGTGATGATCATCCAAATTAAGACCTTCAAGGGCGCACTACACGATAGTATATTAGACTTATGTGACTGATATAGCGGAACACAACAACAAAATAGCTATGAAATACAGAGATGAGAAGGTAACAAGGACATTATGAAATCAATTATAACTGCTCCACAATCAACGTGGTCAAGGATCACCATCGACCAACCAGAACATTGACGCAGAGGAGTGCAGTAGTGTTATAAAACAGAAAATTATTTTAGTAGCTTTGGAAGTTCTCTTCTAGTCCTTCGAACACAGTAACATCTATATGACATTGGTGAGAAAACTCCTAGCCCTCACGCAAGCTGTATTGTCCAATTTACTAAGATATTGATTAAACTTCACTTCACAAAAACCAATAGCTTAATTAAGAAAAAGAAGGGAAGAAAAAAGGCACAATCAAAGTCTGTGGCGTACAGTAACTTATGAATAAGAAAATAAAATAATTCGAATCATTAGCTCAGGAGCTAATTCTATACTAATATTATAATCTCAAGATTAGAATAGAAACTTTGTTTAATATGTATAATATATACAAAGTTATAAGCGGATTAAATATGTATTCAATATATTCCATAGAACTCTTGAACAATATATTTGTACATTTTGTTTGAGAGTTCTAGTTTACTACGTCCACAAAAAAACTGTATTTAACATAATAAGTAAAAGTGTAAATTAGTATCTATTAAATACGCAAAAACCTCTAAAAACTCAAATGGAGTAAAAGTTCAAGCTCGAAAGCTCATATTTTATTTATTTTTTGGTGTAAAAGCTTGAATTTTTAACTGTGAGAATGAATTGTAACTCTTGAACTGGGAGGTGAGATAAATCTACATCTTACTGTGAAGGACGGCTGTTATAAGTGTTGCTTTACGTTGAAATGTAACAAAAAAAAACTACTACAATATGTTAGGAGTTTGTTACAAAAACCAACGTCCTATTATATATGTGTATGTATTATATTAATAATATTATAAATGTGAAAGTTTGTGAGAATTGACTTTCACGCAAAAACTGCTAAATGATTTAGATGAACTGTTTGTTCATCAGTAATATTTACATCAGAATAACAACAACGAGCTTTAAACCAATTAAGGTAAGAAAATGAAAGATATGGTAATATATTAACCTACTGTAAATATAATTATTTCTATTGTTTTTATTGAAAAAAGAAATCAAAAATCAAAGCAAATCTTGTTATAAACGTATATCAATCAAATAAATATAACATTTATAGTTAGCTCAGGTTACCTAAAATATAATGATCAAATAACAAACATTATTTTATAGTAGAGTAGAGATATTTGTCTTTTTGTAAGACCTACGTGTACTTCGCTCGGCAGTGCCTTTGTTTCATACGAAGCAGAAATATAACTCCTTAAACTTTTTTGATTCTTAAAAATAAAAGTAAAATTGTAGAGCTAATTTTAGTATTGCAGAGGAGAAAGAGAGAATATAGTCAGCCTATCACAAAATAATATATTGTCTTTGGAAAACTAAAAAAAATCGTTAAATTAGTAGGTACTCGGTAAACTAGTACTTTCACATATATATTCCAAAGGGAAACACAATTGAATGGTGTGACTGAAGTGCGTCGAGGTGACAAATGTACACCTTGCTCGCACGCTGTACAGGCAAGTTCAAGTAGTCCTTCATGTTTTGAACACAAAGCCTGGTTATTCTACTGTCTTTCTAGTATTATTTTCGTAAATATATATGAGAACTGCTGTTTTTTGTTTAAATTTGGTCCGTTTTTGTTATAATTGACGTAATTATTTGAGCAAAACTTGTTAAAAACCTAATAAGTGTGGATATCATTAAAAAATTATAATGATCATATGTAGTTTGTAACAGGGAGGATAGAGGGAACCTAGTGCTATCACTTGTTTCTCCATGAACCACCCAAGGTATGGGTATCCCACACACAGCGTAGAGCAAAAAAATATAATTAATAATGATGAAAATAAAACAAGATAATATTTTTATAAGGTAAAAAGAGTAGGTACAAAATGTCTCTAGCATTATAAAATGTTGAAATAAAAAATATACATTTTCCACTATATTTCACAAAATGTTTTGCGCTTTACGTACAAAAATCAATTAATTTTCAAAAGACAATTACTCAATCAAAATAATAAATAGAATTGATCAACCGACGAAACCATAGGTAAATTCAAGAGCATTTTTCGTTTTAAATATAATTGCAAAGAACTGACGCAAGTGCTCAAATCTGTACTGCGGATGTGTACCAACGACCTCGTCCGCCCAGCTGCTAGATACAAATATCGTCATTATATAGATATACATACATTATGTATATATGTATGTATGTATGTTCACACAACTGTGTTATAGTGTTTTTTATATTGTTTTTGTGTTTCTTTTTTTTATTTTTTTATTTCTATTTCTATTTATTTAATTGGCGTTGGCATTAGCGCTAAGATTATGTATTTTTTTACCTTAAAAGTGAAATATTATATATATTTTTTAATTTAATAACACAATATTGAGAATTAATGAAAATAATTATACTAATTAGATAGCACTTTATTTTGGGCTCCACATGTTATACGGGTGTAATATGCAGCAGTAATACCTGATATGTGCCCTAGGTATTCAAATATTAGATTAGATGAAAATGGCTCTAAGACATGACTATTTTGTAGGAATTAAGGCAAGAGGGATGTCCTGTTATATTGTTAGGCAGTTTTAATCGATTCCAAATCAGATATATTTTATATCACTATATATTTTTTAATATATCATTGACATGAAGGGAATCTTGGTTGACCTTAGAAAATACAATATCTATGATACTGGAGGAAGGTAAAGAAAAAGAACGTAGACCTCCCGGAGGGCATATATGAAGTCATTGATGACTCTCTGGCTACTTTTCCCGCTAAGAATAAAGCGTACAAGGGAAAAAATATATTTTTGACCGAAGTATGCATGGCTATTATAGAATCTTCATCATGTGGCCTAAAAGAGCATGATATATTCTACCGAACCTGCGTGCATAAATGTATGGTTTAATACAAAAAGCAACAGTCGAATAAAAACAGCCACTTGCAAGTATAACCGGTATTTGTATCTGCATACTCATCAACACAGAACATGCAAGTGGTTACTATGATTACTTAATAACAGTTTTTTCACGCATCTGCATACAGCAAGGAGGGGTCTTAGTGCTACGACACTCCGTTTTTCGCCCGGATGAAATGTCTCATCATCATTTCGTGTTGTATGCCGTAACTCAACTCCGTGCTTTGCCGTACTAGAGTTGCTTGTAAGTTGTAAGTTGTCATTGCTACAGAACATGCAAGTCGTCGCTATGACGACACGATAATGAGGTTATTGTCATGTTTTAGTCGGGATATCATTTTTGTTTTAGATTCCCTTGTTTTGTATTATGAATTTTTTGGGTAAGCTGATTTCTTTGTAGAAAAGTTTTCCTTTAACTATACGCTTCTTTGGTCTTATTTAAATTGCATAGGCAAGAGTTATTTTAATAAAAAAAAATAATTGGCTTAGGTATAATTCCAAGTAGTTGAATAGCGTTACAAAACACGTTGGAAATAAATGGTCAACAGATTTCGATGAAATGAGCAACCGTTAAAAATATGAAGATTAATAATCATATTTATTCTTTTATAATTTAATTAACTTATTATTATTATATAATAGTTTAAAGCAATTTATTACCAAAAATATTTTGAAACTTGATAAAAAAAGCTTACCTTAAGAGAAAAATGTAATTAAGAGAAAGGTTACGCGCCTCTGGATTCCGATGCGAGCCATTTGAATGAGGAATTAGAATAAGATGGCAAAAAATATGAGCATTAGATAGAGGAGAACAACCGATGTTAGAGTGGGACAGGTGATGATCACGACCCCTGATTGGCTGACCGCTTTTTATACCTTGCTTCCCCTAATTCTAACGTAATGTTTATTCGAAATAGCTCTTTAATTTTATCGGGTTACGTTCCGTTTGCGCTTTTTCTTTACGTTTATTTTAATTTTAATCTTCCTATGTTTTCCTTTATAGGCATTGTGTTTTTTTTTCTTTAGTTCAACGGACTATGGACTAAGGATGGACTATCCATCGGCTATAAGACTGTAATCTAAAAACTAAATTACCTTAATTTGCTCAATTTACATACTACGTCAATTATTGTTTTCATTTGCTTTCAATAAATTGTAGGTTTCTTTGGTTTTTTTTTCCAATAAATTATAGTGTTGTACTTTTCATCGGCATTTGACGGTTCATAATTCTAGTTTTTTCTTTGACACAAATTGAATATAAATTACTATTGGCAGTTGTTACATGTCTTCGTCAAACTAAAGTATGTAAGATAATTGTATCGAAATGGTTTATTCCCATCCCTTAGGTTACTTTTTCTACAGCAATGTGTTTATGTTTAGTGGAATGTATTATATAAAACTATTTATTATCTATTAAAGAATTTATTATGAAAAAGAGTTTTAATAATGTCTTTTAATTTGGACATATTGGCTAGGTTATTTTAAAAGCACAACATTTTTGTAATTTTTATACTTAATATAGGTAATCATTACTTATAGTCTATTTTAAATTCAACGTTTCAATTATGGAGATATAATTATGCTACAATGAATTGTCTCCAAAGTTATAATATTAGTTTCCCAACTAAGTAAATTATGCATAGAATAAAAACATATTTTTCTTAAAAAGAAAATAAAAATATTACAAAATATAGAAATATTTAAAATAAACAAATAAAAAAAAACAATATTAAAATTTAATATAAATGAAATAAAACAAATTGTAATACCAAATTTTTAAATTTGGAAAATAAATATTGAAATAAAAATATGTCTTCAAATTTGATTAAATATAAAAATAATTGTAATCGCAACATTAAACAAAATCACAAATAAATAAATAACAAAGAAACTAGTGAAATTCTTTAGTCTCCCTAGAGATTCTTACCTTAAACTGTAAACGGCTAGAAAATAAAAAAAAAATAACTCACATAGGTTCACTAGGCGGTTAAGTACTAACCGCCTGTTCCACACATCTGCTGTCGTAATACGTCAATAGATATAAAACTTCTTTTCATAAACGTGGTTAAGCTACGAATACGTTGACAATAATTGGATGGGTGACCGTTTGTGGCACATCATTTTGTATGTCAATGGTATAATCGTGTTATGTGTTTTTAAAGGAATGTATGATCGCTTATTATGATTATACTGTTTCTGTTTCTGTTCTGTTTGAGTAAAATTGGACCACGATTTTTTTTATTGCAAAATTATATTATACCAATATATTATAAAGTAAGCATTCGATCATTTAAAACAGTTCATTAAAATTTTTAAGGTTAATAGTATAAAAAAGGATTTTTTTTCATTTTGTTTTATTTCTCTAACAAAAAAAATTAACATATCCAAAAATAAACAAATATCAAATTTAGTAATTTAGATCGTTTTGTAGAAATCGACTGTAAGAAACGGTAGTGAGTTCAAATTTCACTTTGAAAAACGTTCAAAGTAACTCTTATTTTTTTTCTACATTCGATAATACATAATTACTCTAAGAAAGAACATACATAAATGATCATAAAGAAACACCCATTACGCTCAATTTCCATCAAAAACTCTTAAACTTAATTAAAAAAAAAAATAGTTATTTCAAAAATCAACATAAAGCTATAATAAATAAACAACTTTACACGTTAAAGTATCTTCTCACGCAGTACTCCATTGAGCCGTGAACGCCATATTTGGTACATTTTTTAATAAAAAACGCCCGTATTCCGTTTACTCGTTGTAGATATTTTAATTCTTATTTACTTTCTTAGAATTTTGATGTGATTGCCCCCTAGAGGTATATTATAGTCGTATACCAACCGATAATCAGTCAACTGTAAAGCGTATTTTATTATTGTTACTTTTTTAATTTTCACCTGTGGTTTCGCCCGCCTGGCCCAATTGAAGTTACTAAATCGTAGTAACTAAACCGCTCTCAACTCTGAGATCGAGCTTGATACCGATTTTGAGAGGCCGTTTTTCAACGTAGATTATAATGTATCAAGATCACCCTCTAGATCGATCGCAGAGTTGAGAGCGGTTTAAAGGTACATAGGCGTAAGTACGGGAGGTGACTCTGACCGCAGCATGTACAGCGGGTTGCATAGAAACGATTAATATCATGACGTTAATATTATATGTAATATCCTACACCTTGCCTTCCTCGATAATTGGACTACCAACACATTTTTTTTTTCAATTCCAACTAGTTCCTAATAATATAACTTAGTAAGTAGATACTATTTAAAAATATTTTCGTTATACGGTCTCGGCGTTGAGTTCCGCCACTAAGCACGCAATATCTCTAAAATAAGCAGACAGTGAAAAACGGAATGTTAAGACATTCCGTTTTCCCTAGGTCCTCTCTACCTTCCTCTCAAAATATCGTGGCGCAGCGTCTGACTGTAAAGCACGACGGTTGTGCATTCAATTTCTACTCAGGGAGTGAATTATTTTTATTTCCCCACACTGGGGACAAGACAAAGTGCGGAGTTGAATTCCGATACACGGCGTATCTTCACACCAGTTACATTTTATAAAAATACAATACAAAAATTCTTCAAAATATTTTTTAAAAAATTCTAACATATAAAAAAATATAGTTTCAACATTCCATTGAATCACTTACACAATACATTTATTTCACACTTCGTCGCGAGTTGAACAAAAGTAAACTAGACAGTACAGTAGGTACTAGATTTCAAAACAAAATTTTGTTTTAAATCTATACTATAGAGGAATTTCATAATAGCCTATTCGAGTGACCTAAAACACTAAAACATAGGACTATAAGAAGTAGGTATTATAAACAATATTATGTTGAATGGATGACTGGTCCGCAGGTGTTGAGTTACGCAACTGATACGAATAGAAATATTAGATTGTACCATTATTTTTACTAGCTTTATATATTTATATATATACTTTTTTATTTTATGTTTTAATAGTATTCTTGTGGCAATTGAAGTTGGGACAGTAATGTGGAAAGAAAAAATTGAAGTATACGTACTACGAACACCAAATTACCAAAAGTTTAGTAGTAATAGTCTAGTCTAGTAATATTTTCTAAATATATTCAATTGTGAACGCGATGATGTTGTGTTTGTGGGTTCGATAACCACAAAGAATATATTTAAATTATTGTAGTTTTCCCTCTGTCATAGACAAAGCGTCGAGTTCCGCCGCTCTAAAACGAAACATCCTGAAAATTGGGCAGAAGGATGTGTGACGAAAGGAGTGCCTAACTTAACATTCACTTGTACTCTGCTATACGAAAATACAGTGAAACCGCTTTTTACCAAAATCAATATAGCACTCAATATCCTAAATTATTTTAAACAAAAAGTTTAATTCAAAACTAAAATTCCGATCATATCAAACTAAAGGTTAAAGTCTTTTATATTAGCACTGACTTTAGTCCGCTATTTATTATTTTACACTATATTGTCCGAGTGGCGGTCAAACTATTTCAATATGGCAACCGGCGGCTATCACTTCTGGAACTTTAGAACTATCCTAATTGAAATTGTTGTTATGTACAACTATTTTGTCCTTTTGAAAAACTGTTTTACAAAATATTTAATGTATAAAGAGTTCGGGTTTTTTTTTTGTTTAGTCATTTTCATTAAATTGGAAGCTAAATGGGATGCTGAGTGATGTATCGCTAAATTTGATTAGGTAGCAAAGATCGGAATATTTATCATTATTAGTAATTTTGCAAAACATTTTCAAATCAAAAACAAAATATCTAAAAAGGCTTCCAAATATAAATTAATTTGAAAAAAAAATTATAAGCCTTTTCATTGAGATTTTTTAATCTTGCCTCGATTTTTTGTGAATACCCTTTATGTATTTTAGCATGATAGCAGAAAGAACCTATGTGAGTATTCAGCCAGTCGATTTTTTATTATTTTTCCTAAGAAGGATGGAGACGACAGATTAGCCTGACCTAACCAGAGTAAAAATGTAATGGTGATAAATAAAATAAGCCTATCATTACATTCTATCACCACAAAGTTTATTCCTATAGTCTTTTATGTTTATTGGCATTCCTACAAATGAGAATCCAATACGCTATAATCCTATATACACCCACATTTCTTTATAAAATAAATATCAAATTTTATACCTTCACTTGGGTTTTAATAAGACAATCGATCGGGACGTTGCCTTTTATACATGTAGATTAGAAAAAAGATTGAAAGATAGATGAAGATTAAAAAAAGTGGAACAATAAAGATGAGGCGCTCGGGGAATTACCTATTCGTTGTTTAATACGGTGTGTATTGAAGGTTCTTTTGCATAGATTATAGAATAAAAATTATATGTATTATATTGGATGTGCAAAATTGCATTTCATAAGTTTTTTAATTAAAATATTTTGTGATTAATGAAATATGGTAGTGTCGTAAATTTTTTTATAGCCCACAAAACACGTGAAATAAAACTGAATTAATAATCACGGGACAATATTCTTTGTATGGTATGTCAATTATCTTTAGTCCTTTAATTTAAATATATTTATAATATATATTTGAAATAATCGTGATACAATAATTTTTAGCTTTTTCTAAAATGCACTAGAGCAAATATCAAAATATAATACGTTTTTAGAATTAAAACAAAAAATATATTTGCAAACATATAATCACGCGTGTAGTGGTCTACTTTATTACAGCTATCAGCTTAGCTAGTAATTAAACTAATATTATTATAGACCACGATGAGTCATCTATACATCTTATGCATTTAAAGAAAAAATACAAATAATTCTTTCAGTTTAAAGAAATTTATTTTAATCTCAACAAAGTCATTTCATACGAGAGTGAATTTAAATATATAATATTAACATGAACTTAACAAAGAGTAAGTACGTAAATATAAAGCAAACTTAAAATAACAGAAATAAAATAAAATAATCCTTAGCTTAATAAGCTTTTAAGCTTAATTTTATCGAATTCTCACATTCCAAATTACTTTTTAAACGGCCCCAATCATCTGGCAATAACAAGAACCAGTAATTTAATTCAACCATAGATAACTTATAATTTCAAAATGGCAACATTGAGTAATGACAGCGCGCGGATTCCTAGCAAAGATGGCGGAATGACGCGTTTCGAATCTTTATATCGTACAATTTTGTTTTATGGGACTATAAAGTTAGAATTTCTAAATTATGAAGCCTTGTGTCTCTTTCTTTTTGAGATATTGTCGTTGGTGTGTGGAGTGAGGAGCGTTTTTGCTTTTTAATTTATTATTTTTCATATCCGAAGACGATTGGCGTGCAGTGGCACAGCGCCTGAGTGTAAACTCGACGGTTGTGGATTCGAGACCACGACGTTCAGTTCGAAATTTTCTAAATACATCACGATATGATTATTTGTTTTTTTGTCACACCTTAAATCCCACATTTATCAGTATAGGTAAAGGGAACCTAGTGATAAGACACTTCGTTCCCTACGAACCGCTCCATTTTGGATACATTAAGAGCTCATTTACGCTTGAAAATAATTAATTTAAGTAGCAATCGAACCACGACTCGCCACGACGGCCTCAAATAGTGTAATAAACATTATTATCCTAGTTATTGTAGGTCAAGGAAAAACGTATCGGCTCATTAGAACTTTTGATATTATTTGTAATGCTAATACAAAGCTTGTTATTTTGAATGAAACGTTATTTTTTAACTGTTTTTCATACTTTGAAGTTAAATTGATAAGTTAATAGTTATCGCTATAAGGTTAAAGTTTAGTTAGCCATTGTTATTTATCCTAGTTGCTATAGTCGCTAATATACTGTTAAGCACCTACATTTTGTCAATATTTTTTTATTTAATAAAAAAGGCAATATTTTAACTTAATCTCTTTTTAATATTTACTTACATTTATATTTTCATTTCTTCGCTCTGGTGTCGAGGACAAGAGCGGCGTTGAGTTCTGCCACTCAACACGCAATACCTCCAGAATTCGGCAAAAAGTGGGGAACGGAGTGTCTTAAGACTAGGTTCCCTCTGCCTACCCTGCTGTGTGCGGAATACAGCGTGAAGCTATTTGTTTTTATCTCTTTTTTGTCATATAATTCTTTTGTATTCTCTATACATTGCGACATTGGCGATGTGATTAGAAATCATCTGGTACGATCGTGATGCTATAGTTAAAAAACAAATATTAGTACTACATATAAAGAAAATAATATAAGTTTTGACATATCAATCCAATTTCAAAATTGATTACATATTTTTCGTTTTAATTGGTGAAATTTAAATAAGCATTCTTTGTTACTGGGCCCACCAAATAAATACATCTACGTACTTTTAGTCGTATCGGGATTCTAAGAATTAATTAGGACCCGTTGCCTTGGGCAGTGGCGGTCGAAGGCATCGTCTATACTCTTTGAGTGCTACATAACCCGTTCAAGTCCTCATTTGGGCAGTACCGTATATAGGCACTAAAAAATGGTTTACGATGCTAAAAATGAAATCTGTCCTAGAACTCTCCTCGAATATTACATTCGACCGTTAAGCTCCATACATTTACATATACTATATGATGAGACAAAGCCTGATAGATATTTTCACTACCAACATGCAATATTCCGAATTCGGGCGAAAAATAAAAAACGGAGAGACTTAACTTAAGAATTTTTCCTTTAACAATGCTATTTGCAAGATACAGCGTAAAACTGAAAGAACCGTCCAACATAAATATTTTTTTCATTATATCCATGTATATTTTAAAATACGAAGATGGTTTTAGCTACACGTCAAGTTTTTAGCTCTCTGACACAATAATTTACGCGAAAGCTCTTCACTCTAAAAATTTAAATACATGTAGGACTGTGCTCTAAAAGCTAAGTGTTTTGCCAGGACCCATACACAAATGATGTGACTCAACAATTATTAGTCATAATAAATGTATGAATTTTCATTTTCATTATGTTTTTTATCATATATACTATTTATTTGTATGGATTTGCTTGGAAAATAGACTAAACTTTGTATATAGTTGATGGATGAAAATATTGAGTGACTGATTGATAGACAACGGAAAGTACTGGTTTTGGAAAGGCGGCACGAAGCTGGGTTAGGTTAGGGAGTTAAGGGAAACACTAAGAGAGGACTTCTCAAATTTCCTACGGGAACGGGAACAAACGTGACATACCAATTTCCGCGTCGTCTTAAAGTCCGCGCAAACTAAGTTGTGGGCTACGCCTAATAAATACTACTATCATAAACGAAAATATCTTAATCTTTTTTTACTTATAGTGTTTAATGGTCACAATTTTAATTAACAAAATAAAAAAAAAATAGAAAAATATTTTATAGCCAATCAACAAGGAGTGAAAAGTGAATAACAATAATTTAGAAAACGCGCCTGGTCAGTTTCCAGGAGGCGCGGGTTCGAGTCCCGCTACGTTCAAATTGTAATACGTTTTTTAGATAAGTATTTTTCTTTCCTAAGTGTGGAATAACAATAACTTCATATAAATTTTATTAAAAATCGTTTTAGTGCATTAGGACAGCGTCTGACTGTAGTCACGATAGTTGTGAATTCGCATTCGGAGGTGTGAGTCATTTTTTTTGTCTCTACCTCTTAGTACACAAAGTAGGTGGAAAGTGTAGAACGGTTTGTTATAATATTAAATTTCTTCTGATGACCTTGTTACACAAAAAAGCTATTTTTTTGTGTTATTAGATTAGAGCAACTAGGCAGAGGCCCCCTCCAATACATACGAAAAATACATCAAAATAAAAAAAAGCGTAGACACCAAGATTTTTGCATAAAATGAATCTATATGAACATGAAATATTTAACTAAGAATTATGTATGACACATTCTAAATATCCTTATTGAAATGAAAATACCTAAAGCTAGCAAGTTCAACCAACCAAACTTTTCACTTCTATAATATTAACAGAGAAGTATAGATGTAAACAAAATCGGACCCACTAACTCTACTACGACTTATATGCCATTGAAAATTCTTTATAAAATACTTTCTATTCGACGACAAGTAACATGCACTGGCTGTAGCTACTCTGTATTTCGATTGTATTTTCATCTGTCAATGTTGCCATGCTTCCTAAAAGAGATGCCTTTGGTACGTACCTGTAATAGTGTTGCTATTAAAGGCCACAGGTTAACTTTCCACTTTAATAGAGAAATTGCTTGTTAGAGACGCCATCGTGGCATAATTGAGATATGTAATTACAGTCAGATAGGTTTGTGATTCAAATCCAATGTGTGGGAATGTATATAAATTTATAATATATTTTTTATTATTTGACTGATGAGGCAATGAGCAGCGTTGAGCTACGTCGTCCAGTAGGCATTTTTTATATGGCTGGCTGGAGAAAAGTGTGGGTTACTCATATTTTTGTTTCAAATTTGCTATGAAAGTTACTTTTAAGTAAACAGGATATTGTCGGCTTAGAGTGTAATCCTGCTAAATTCGTTTTCTGCCGTTATAGTCTTAAAAAATTTTTATATCATTTGAAAATGTAAAAAAATACAAAATCAACTCTACTTTATTCCATATAGTAAAGAATACAAATCAATTTTTGAAATTGTAGAAACTAATAAAGTACGTAAACTTATAGTTTTTCAAAAATTATAAATCTATCTCTAATGAAAATTTGCATGGTAGACTGTTAGAAGTAATACTAGGATTCCACTCTAAATTTACAAAAACAAGTGTTTTACGATTTTTCGTTACTAAGTGACTAATAAATAAAGGACCGCCGAAACTACGCGGCGTAGAACGAGGAAAGGGGTGTCGAAATTTCTATGAGAAGGGCAAAAACAAGATTTTACGTTTCATAGTTCAGTTATTTTGTATTTTTTCTATTCGATATTTTAGGAATATTTTCCTGAATAAATGCAATATGCATATAGTGACGTAATATTGCAGTTTAGGAATGACTAACATTGTTTACAGTGTTTCTATTCAAAATACATATATTTTCCGGTTTAGTGCATCCAACACGTAATTTATATAAGTATTGTATAATTTAAGGACGTAGAACAGAGAAAATGGAGGCTGGAGTCACTTAACAAAATAATTTTGTAATAAAAATTGTAGGTTCATGTAGTAGGGGTGGTGTAAAAGCAAAAGGCTCCTTGCCTACCCTGCTATATGCTATTATTCTTACTTTTTATCTTTTTTTTCAGGTTTCAAGCTACAGTCTTTATTGGCTTAATCAAATCAGAAATGCCAAATGCAGGATAAGGTGTAGAAATAGAGAACTCCATATCAAGACAATCCGATCTACGTTTTCTGTCCAAATCTGAGTGAGATATAGCGTGTTGAATAGTGTTTTATAATAAACTTATACCTAATATAATTTATATTTAATATACTTTTGTGGTACAAATTGTTAAATGTTCATACATTTATAGCTATATAAATAGTTCCAAATTAAATTTATATTGTATAAATGCATAGTTGAGATAAATACTGGTGTTAAATAATTTCCTTAACGTAGCATGATTATTGCAAAGTAACTTATCATAAAATTACTTTTTATTCAAAATGCTCTATAAACAAATGGCACCTGTGTAAAAAAAATAATATTTTTTTTCTTTAAATAATAATCAAACATTAATTAAGAATATTTATAAAAACCTGTCATTTATGTGTCTGTCCCGTTCTTACCTAGAAAAAAAATAAAAAATAAACATTATTATATTTTATTTAATTTTATAAATTAACTCTGATCTGAATCTAATAATGAAAATATTGTCGACTATAAAAATGTTATTCATTTTATTGTTTTTCACTTTGCGTAAATATATTTTAAGAATCTTTAAGAAAGTAATTGAAGCCAGAACCATCATATCCCCAATCATAAATTGCTCCACTGTGCCATATAACGCTAAGCAACTCATTACTATTGTTTTCAGCTCCACTCAAAATCCCACATTTAGCAGTGTAGACAAAATTTAGGTCCGTAGTTACTATAAATCACTCTCAAGATCGATCTCAGACTTGACAGCGGTTTAGACATTGCGTTTTCCACTTTCTACTTGAATTTGAGACATTACTCATTTAGCAGCGGAGCTTAACGCCTCACTTTGTCTATATAATAGACAAAACTAAGAATATTAAGTAATTTGCTCGAACGGGGATCAAATCTACAACCATTAGGTTAAACGATTATGTAAAATGATTTCAAATATTATCAGTAACTACAAGGTTATATCGTAGTATACTCATACTTTACTATAGTATAGTATAGTATAGATATACAGTCTCGACCCTGGCACACAATCGCGAAAACATGTAGCTATCTAGTTTTTACATCTATATTTAGGTGTTTTATTAAATTGCATGCCTCTGTGCGACATTGAACGAATTATCACGGTACATTCGTATGCATTTGATAAAAAATCTTTTTTTACTTACAGACGGACTTTAAGAAAAGTAGGTTATCAGTTTGGTATATTATTTATGTAGATATGTGTTTACGTAGTGATACTGTGTTCTATTTTTTTAACATTTTTAAAGTGTTAATCTACACTTAGGAAAGAAAAATACTTATTTAGAAAACGGATAAAAAATTGAATGTAGTGGGAACCCGCGCCTCCTGGAAACCGACCAGGTGCTCTGACCACAAAGCCAAAATGTTTAACAAAATTTTTATATGCTTGTTACAACTTATTTATGTTGTTAGCATCTCTGTAGGGAGATTTTTATAAATTTAAGAATTATCGTCTGGCAAGGGAGAATGCTATTTAGTAAATATTTATTTAACGTTTTTTTAAAGTGTTAATTCACACTGTGTTTTACTTTTAAATTGTTGACAAGATCGATGTTAGTAGTGTACTTATAATCTTTTTTTATTAAATAAATAATTGTTCCTTATATTGTTAATATCATAGATATATATTGTAAAGATATCTTTTTTTTACCATACAAAGGTATATCTTAACAATCTTATATATCGTAAATTTTTGTCACGTTTTTTATATTTCGATGGTTTTAACTAAATTTATACCTAATCTAATATAAAATTATCTAATAACTAATACATCAAATATTATATCAAAGATCTTATTATTATATTATTTTAAATGACTAATATAGTAATGATGCTAACTCACAAATAATATGTACCTATAGATGTTTTCCAGTCTTGGTGTTTAGCTGTAAATTGCATTGGAAAATTTTTGTCTATGATTAATATGAATAAGGAAAACTTTAAGCAATGATTCGTTACAAAATTATTATAATTAATGTAAATTATTTAGTATAGCTTATAGACTTTACAATGAACGTTAAAAGTACAGACTCGATTCCCGCCTGAAGCAAATTTATACCTAGTGGATGATCATTTCTTAATTTTTATATTGATGTACCTTTAATTTCTTTAAAGAAAAAAGCTTATTTATTAAATTATATTATACAATATAATTATTGTGATTATAGCTAAATCAGAATTGTATATTTTCCGTGTACAATAAGAGAAATACAAAAAAAGTGCCTGAAGTTTATATAAATCCACAAGCAAATTAAATGATATACAACAAAATATAATCTATGCATATACAATTCTTCTATTACTGAATGACTGGAAGACAATGTGCAGTCGGAATTGTGCGGCGTAGAACGCTGAAATTTTCATATAGGTCGTTAATAGAATGTAGGGGAGAACCAACAAAGAGTTTATATGGGAACAGAGGCTAACGAAATTTAAAGTTTTATATATTCCACACAAACGAAGTTGCGAGCTTATTCCATCTAGTAGAATAGGTTTTAAATATGCATAATTCAAAAAAGAAATTAATATAAAAATATCAAAAAATCTCATCAATATTTTTCTGCTTCAAGCTAGGTATATCCCGCACGTAGTTGGGTAGACAAAGGGAACTTGAGGACCTAGTGTTAAGGCACTCCGTTCTCCACTTTCCATCGAATTTTGGGGGCATTGTGCGGCGGAACTGAACCGCGTTTTGCCTCTTGATCAATGAAATAACTTAATATAATAATTATATAACAAATAAAACTCAATTTATATATATTGTCAGTAGGTATTCACTGACAAACAAACATGCCATTTCATATTTATAAAGGTTACAAATAAATATTTGCATTGGCAATTGACTTTGTACTTTGAGTTAGAATTTTAAACGTGTGTGTCATACAAATAGTGGCTATTAGGAAAAACCACTAGATTATTGTTAAAATACAGCTTCTTTATAGTAAAGCCGAACGTTATAGGTAATAATAACGTCTTCCTGGTGCAATTGTAGTGTCTTCATTAGCGCGATGGACGTATATTCGATTTTCAGTCAAAGTAATGTCTATAATTATACTTAGTATGAAGGGGAATTTCATAAAAAACTATAGTTACTATGTTAATTTATACGTATTTTTACGAAAACCCAGCAATTTCGAAACATTACGTGTTGAGAGCGCTTTGTCTATTATATCTAGGAAATTAAAATAAATATAATCATTCTCTGAGTGGAGATCGAACCCACAACTATCGCACAATATATTTCTACTATACAGAGTGTTTTTGTCAGCACCACTTTAAATGAAACCACAGTTTTAACTACTCTATAAAAGCCTAATACAATTTTTTTTCTCAAAAATGAAAAGGTGATTTTCTTAAACAAAATAAATAATAAAATTATCATTGTAAAATAAAACACCATTTGTCAAGAACGACGCAGGCAGCCATAAAGCTATCAAAGGGAAACCGCCCCATACACCTCATTCCAAAATCAAGTCATAGTTATTGGCGGCAAAGTTAAAAGATGTTTAACCTTTAGTATTATTTTTGTAGTAGTATGTGTTTACGTTTTTGGTATCTTTGCGTAACTGCATCACTCGAAATACGGGTATGGATAAACATCGTGAAATGAAAAAAAGAACCTACGTCTAAGTTCAACAGGTATCTTGATTAATATCTTTAGGTATGGGTTTAAAATATTTTACCCTATATGCTGTTGCCGTAAAAGGAGCGCTGACGCTTCCACCCTGTATTTATATATATTTACATATATCATATTTATACATAATATATATCAGCTTCACGCTGTATCCCGCATACGACATATACATCGGTACGTAGAGGGAATCTAGTGTTAAGACACTCTATTATCCACTTTCCGCTGAAATTTTAGAGGCATTGCGTGTTAAGCTGCGGAAATCAACGCCACGCTTTGCTTCAACACCAGAATACAAATTTAAATAAATATTTCATTTCCTCGAGTGGGGATCGAACCCAAAACCATCACGTCACACTTTGTGCGTCTGCGCCACAACTGACCGTATATAATATTCATACATATACTAATATGTATATATTATATATATGTATATAATAAGTAATTTCGTGCGTCAGTTTATCATGACCTCGGCGGGAATTTAGCTGAATAGCCTCGCCTATTTACCTAGTTGTCGGCTTACTGAAACCTGTTATGTGAATAAATTCTGAGAACTATATAATTTTATGTTTATTCTTGTGAGGCTTTAGATATTAAGGTGTTTTGAGTTTTCGTTGTATAGATAAAGTTTTGAGGGCGTGGTGCGCAGTGGCACAGACTGTGAGTGTAAACGTAACGATTATGGGTTCGATTCCTACTCAGGCAATAAAATATTTAATATTACCTTGCTCTGGTAACTATAAAAGTTGTTTAACAAAAAAAAATACGTGTAGGCTAATTTATACTTATCATTGCCTTCTATGGCAGAGTGTTACAGTAAAATTCTCTGTGTAAATTATTAATAATTTTGTTTTTAGTTTCTTGTAGAGAAGGTCGAAGGACCGTAGTGTTAAGACAATCCGTTTTTGCTTTTCCCCTCATTTTGAGATATTGCGTGGGCTACAGAGCTCAACGCAACTCTAAGAGGCTAAATATGTAAAAAAATAAAAAGACACTTGTCTCTATATTTTAAGCTAATTCACATATACAGTTTTAATTCCTAGATTTTATGTAAAATATATACAAAAATATCTGCATTTTCCACGGCGTTGACCGGCTGTGAAAAAAAGACCAGCTAGTTCCTATTTTCACATACAAATCCATAAATTTCAACCCAATTTGAACATAATTGTCAAGTAAACAGCATGACGCACATCGGATCATTGCGGTTAGTACCGCCCATGATAACGGCGTCAACTCTAAATTCGTGATTGGTCAAAATATAAGCGGAAACCAGTGAACGGTATTCCAACAAGTAGTTGCTTAGCGATAACATTTATAACTAATGCCCACTTGAAATTATGTGAAGCATTTTTGATATGTGCTGAATAAAAAATGATTTTTTTTATATTGTCACTTAGTTCTGTGTGTAAAAATAGTTTTTTTTTTACATTTACATATTTCCCGTTCTTGTTACCAGTAGGACAATTTAATTAATTCATTCCCCCAAATAGAAAACGAACCCGTAACCGTTTAATTTACAGTCAATCTAGACTCTAGACTAACTAGAACTAGCAGTTGCTATTTAATTATTTAATTGAAAATATGTAAGTTCATTTATGATATAGATATGTAGAGACAAACACAAAGTATTTAATAGAAATCAATGGGATGCAGTGTGATGAAGATCACACTGTATCCCGCATACAGCAGGATAAGTAGACCGTTCTCCACTTTCTGCTAAATTCTGAAGGCATTGCGTGTTGAGTGGTGGAACTCGACGCCGCGTTTTGCTTCTACACCAGAACGACGAAATGGAAATTTAAATAAATATTTCATTTCCTTGAGTGGAGATAGAACCCACAACGAGTCGCGTTTACAATCACACTGTGTGCCCCTGCGCCACAACTGGCCTCAAAATACAATATATTTGTAACATAAGCATTTCTGTTGCAAAAAAAATAGAACATTTCTAAAAATAATTAAAAACACTTACATATATTATCATTTTCTATCACTTTCGTATAGAGGCAAATAATGATAAAAAAGAAACAGCAATTTCATAATGTGGTTCTTCCCCACATTTTCGGGTAGGCTGACGATACGTATTGCTAAGACACTGATCGCTACTATTCATCCAATCTTTCCAAACATTGAATTATTTAAAAAATATAAATATTTAAAATCAATTTAAATATAAATACTTCTTTCAAAAAATATATCTAAAACACAAGTATTCAAACTTAGTGTATTAGAGCACACTTGCGAATTGACCTTGCTACGTTACCAGTCCTTAGGCCAGACCAGTTACGAGTTAGGCCAGCTAACCTTGGTCTAGCCTAGATGCAAAAGGCAAACGCTAAAATCGTGTAACCCAACAAATCATTTTAAATGTTTAAACTGTTAGTATTATTGTAACGCCCATTTTGTTATACCAAAAACCCACCAATGCCATGTCAAGAATCTAATAAATTACGACTTAATTTGTTTTATACGAAATTAAGCTTTATATTGTAAAGAATAAAGTCGCTAATATAGTATAGTTTGTTAGGCACAAGTTTTTGTTTGTATGTGTGTCGGAATAACAAACGTGAATGGATAGGAACGCACACATAGATAGTGAATGTCACGAAATCCAGCCTGTTTCTAGGTTAGATTATGCGCGGGCGCATGTCGGTTGGCCATGATTTGTAAGTTTTGTGTACTGTATTGCTTATATATATTATATATTTATGTTTAAGCTAATGTTTATTTTTTTATATTGTAATTTTATCTTGTTTTCTATCTACAAATAAATATTTTTAATATCTTCATTTATCTGATTGCTCTCACTTAAAATATAGTAAGATGTTAAATGAGCGCAATAACAAAATCGTCTTCAAATTATATTTTTTATAAAATTTATATAAACATACACACGTATATTTGAAGATATTAGGATTTTGTGTGTACAATATATAAATTTTGAACTGGCTTCTTTTGAGTTTTGTCCTGTTCAATTAGGTAAATGTAAGTGCCTACATGTTAATTTGATCTGACATAAGATAAGGAAATATTTGATATCTAAATGTTATTAAGTACGTAGTTATGGAGAATTGAACCTATAACAAAGAGTCGAATCTATAACAATTTTCTATATATTTCGACATACCTTACTCTACCACAAAGTGCTTTGAACATTTTAATATAGCTTCCTGTTGAATCTTGCATATAGCAGGGTAGACAGAGAGAACCTATTTTTTAAGACATTCCGTTCTCCACTTTCTGCAAAATTTTCGAGACATAGTGTATGGAATGGTGGAACTCAACGGCCCTGCTACGACAATAAAGAAATGAAAATAATTATTTTTCCCGAATGGGAATTGAACTTGTGTTTGTGGTCGCAAGTATAGGCCTCTGCGTCACGACGATCTAATAATTTAATACTATATATAATAAAGTAATGATAAAAAAAGTTAAGTGTCACATATTGGCAGGGCACAAAAAAAAATTTAAAAAAAGACATATCAACGTACCATAGATTCACTTTACCAAATTGAAGGGCTACCACCACCACACCATCCTTTCCATATATATTTTCAGAATTTATCCTACAAAATGTAAAATAATGGAGTACCACACGGCGACCTTGTAGCTCACATCGTCGATTCACTGTTTATTTGATACGAACCTGTTATACGCTTTCGACTCGCATCGCTTTACAACTAGACACTTCTATAGATATTTCTAGTAGAATTATGTTGCAGTTGAAAACTTTAAATAATTGTAGGGATTTATAATTTTGCGACTTTTAACGATATAATTAATATTGAATGAGTATTGTTAATGAATAGAGGTCAGATATTTGATTCTTGCTTTGGTATGTTTAAATAGAAGGTAAAAAAAAATCAATGTTAATAAAGCAATATAATATAAATATAATCAAATATAATGGAATATTATATCTCTACCAATTATCTTACAACTTCACACTATACACGTACCGAGTAGGCAGAGCAATTCTAGCATTAAGACGTTCCGTTCCCCAATTTTCGAGACATTGAATGTTAAATCGCGGAACTCAATGACTTGAATGAAATTATTTTATTTGTTTTGGATAGTCAATTTATGCAGGAAGTTAATAATAGTAAGTAATATTATAGTATATATCATTATATTACAATAAGTCCATAATTACTTCGATGTAGCCCACTGTATAGTGGACCTGTAGTCAGAAGTAGTCCTAGGTAGTAAATAGGACATTTGGATTTGTCATGTGATGTGTCAGACACAGCTCTTAGTAGCTATGTGAGCACGGACAATGTTGCAGGTCCATCTAGTATTATTAAATAGTTAATTTATTCATACAATCTATATTAATATTTAAATAAGACCCGTTGACATTGTATACAATTCTTTCAAATTTAAATTAATTTGTCACCTAATGCATTGTTTTTGTGTGTAAATTTTGTTAGAGGTGGTCTTCATTTTCATAAGGTGTAGGTAGCTATGTCACGTTGGTATACCTATTTTGGTATAAATTTGTGTGTCCTGCCAATATGTGACATATCTACAATTTTTTATGTTATTATTTTATTATATTTATTATGAAATAGTTCGGTAGTCGTTGCGCAGGGGCACAAGCTTGCGACTGTAAACACAACGGATTTCTACTCAAAGAAACAAAAAGTTTGATATTATCATTATCTCGAATTCAAGCAAAAAGCAAATATACATCTTCACTTCTCATCCCAATTTACATTAAACAATTTTATTAAGTGGCGTAACCCAACGCCGCTAATTAATTTATTAATCTATTATCATATTGACAAAGCAATCCAATTTAAAATAGGTCGTTCAAATCTAATACATCGATCAAAATCCTAAATGTCAGTACTTAAACAAAAATGAATGTGTGACGTTGAATGATTTTGTCTAACGAGGTATAGTTTGATTGATGAGACTTGAAAAAATACCTATTAACTATTGAACTTTGTATGACACTAGTATATTCATGTTGCTTTTTGCTTGTGAAGTGTTAGATTTTTTTTACTTTACGCTTTAACGCCCCTATAGTAGAGTAGAGAATAAAATTGGTGCTAAGACACTCCGTTACTCACTTTCCGCTGAATTTAGGCACTGATTGTTGAGTGGCGGAACTCAACGCCGTGCTTTTGGATACCAGAGAAAAAATAATTAATTTTCCTGAGTGGCGATAGAATTCGCAACCGTCGCGTTACAGTCCGTACAAGCGTGATCCTGCGCTACAACGGCCTCAAATAATAGTATATAATAGGTATATCTATATATATTATATATATTTTAATATTACTAATATTGACCAAGGTTTCGCGGCGTCGTGTTACTTTACAATGTTGTGACAAATCAAGCGGAATCACGTGTTAAGGACATGCATTTCATCTTATTTTTCCATAGAAATTTGTTTTAATGCGAAAAAAAGCTTCACGTTTTTTCGCATAGTAGGGTAGGCAGAGAGAATGTAGTGTTAAAATACTCCTTTCCCCATTTTCCACCAAATTTATAAGACTTGGAGTGTTCAATGGTGGAAGTCAACGCCGAGTTTGCGCGTGTGGTATGTGTTGCATATATGATTATAAAAAATAATTGAATGAGGCCGTCATGGCACACTGTAAAAAAGCGCGGCGTTAATCTCCGCCAATCAATACAAAATGTCTCGAAAATAAGGGGGAACGGAGTGTCTTAATACTAGGTTTATCAGTTTACCCTGCTACATACGGGCATCGTGAGGTTAAAAGGGATGAAAACAAAGAAAAAACCAAATATACCTCAAATTAAAACCAATATACATATCCACAAAACCAAAAAGGGTAATTTAAAATGAGAAAAATAATATGAATATCTCAAAAAATGATCACTCGTCGCCGAGGCAATGGCCGCGCGGCGGAAACAGGTGTTTGTAATAACGTGTAGTAGGTACGAATAGTTATAGGGCCTATGATGTGATCGTTCAGAATGCATTACATCTATACTATAGTATAATATAGTATTGTAAAGGATTACATGGCATAGTTTTAAAGTGACTTCGTGCGATGGATGAATAATCTATAGGTAAAAATGAATATTTCAACTTTTTTTTATCCTCAGACTGTATCCCCCATTTAGCAGGGTAGGCAGAGGCAACTTGGGAACCTAGAGTTAAGTCTCTCTGTTCTCATATAATTCTTTCGCTCTTTGCCTCGTTACCAGAGCAACCTCGGCCTCAATTTAACTTAGTAACAATATATCTTTTGATTTCGGAAAATGTAAAATGTTCTAAAAAAACATAATTTTAAATTTACCAATATCATTGACAAACTCTTGTGTCGCCTGCAAAAACTTTATACTAGGGAGATAGTAGGAGTGTCTTAAAGAGGCCTATTTAAATTTCTTTTTACTTGAAATATTTATTTGTATTGTATTTCAAACTCTTACGTTACTGAGTGACTGATTATTGGATTTACAAAATGAAAATTTGGCAAATTTACGTCTCCACACAAACAAAGCATCGGGCGATGTCTTGTCTACTTAATTTACCGTCGTAATTTAAATCTGTTTTGGCAAAATAAACAAGAGAATTAAATAAGATGCGATGCTTTTATGACCGAACTGTATAATAAATAATATTATATGTATAACACGCATATAATAATGTATAATTTGTATAATATTATAGCTATTATAGTACATTAGTCAATTATAAATATATTTGCATTGTCGATAATGGCGTATTCATTACCAATGTTGTATGGTCATCGGTACTAGTAACTAAATGTCTTGCTGTTATCTAGGTTTCTTGTAATTTTTTGATTATTGTTATTTGTTATATATAATATATAGCCTTCGTCTGCAACTTCTCTCGTAGTCAAATCTATCTATATTACAATTGTAAAGTTTGTTTGGTTGAACGCACTAATCATAGGAACTACTGATTCGAATTGAAAAAAATATTTTTATATCAATATTTCACCAATAGATGTTATATTATTTATTACGATACTCCTTTCGTTGTGACCCAAAGTGGGTAGTTGCGGTCAGAATTACCTCGGGCACTTAGAATTGGTCATGTGTTACTCTCTCAACTCTTAGTTATTTTGCACTCCGTTCCATTAGGACACTTCCGTTCACTTTTCGTCGAATTCTGGAGGCATAGCGTATTGAGTGCCTTGTTACTTTGGTATTTCTGGTAATATTTAATTTCCTCGTGTGGGAATCGAACCCACAACCTGGTGATTTAACAATTGCACCATTGTGTGTTGTTTGCACATGCTAGGTCTCATCAAAAGTAGTTAAAGTTTTGATAAAACCTTAGTGAGAAAAAAACATTTTATTTAAGATTTGGAACCACTCCCTTCATTATAAATAGTATTTAATAGAAAAACTTATTTCCTTAGTAAATACCTACATATAAAGTTCACAGCCATTAAAAAAACGAAATGCGTATTCTCATATATAATATTATAATTGTGATATAATTACACGTTGTTAAACTGTCCGTCTGATGGTTGTCATTAATTATACTGTAATTAGCTATAGTTATTTAATTTTTACTAGAATGATAATCATACGCTATGAATAGTTTATAGTTGGTTAAAAATTCAATATACGTAACTTATGACTAGACGCGGCGCTGAGTTTCGGCACTCAATGTGAGGCCAATCGAGTGGCACAGGCGTGCAACTTAATACTAGGTTCTCTCTGCCTAATCTACTATATCCGAGACACAGCGTGATAAAATATAGGCTACAATTTATGTAAAGATTATATTTATGTAAAGATAAATGTGGAAATTCGTTAGATGCTTGTTCCACTGTCATGCAAAAACTACTAAACTGATTTAAATGGAACTTTTAAATAATATAGTTGGTACATCAGAATATCACATATGCTACAATTTATGTAAAGATTTCGTATAATTTCGCTATATAATTTAACAATAATTTTAAGCGGACGAAGCCGCGTTTGGATCACCAGTTAAGAAATAAACTTTGATTGCACTAATCAGTCAAATTCAAATGAATTCTTCCTCAAAATGCGGAAATATCTAGACCTTGTTCAAGTAACTGCCTTGGGTCTGCGTAGAATACTAGATTTCTAACTATTTCCTTAAACTGTGAAATTTATTAACCTTAGTTTTATGTTTAGAATCATAATTGAGTGGTTGAATAATGTAATGTCGTTAGGACGACAGGTTTTAAAATAAAAAAGAATAAGGAAATTTATATATTTTTTTCATTTATTGTGTATAAATTATTATTTTATGTTCAAAATTGTCAATAAATGAACCTATAATAACAAACTCATGT
This sequence comes from Heliconius himera, assembly GCA_021202915.1. Lineage (NCBI taxonomy): Eukaryota > Metazoa > Arthropoda > Insecta > Lepidoptera > Nymphalidae > Heliconius > Heliconius himera. The sequence goes on from JAJHJA010000479.1 coordinate 60,493, forward strand.
ACAAATATGTTATATTTTACAATTATGCAAAGCGCGGCGTTGAGCGCCGCCACTTAATATGTAATGTTTCGAAAATTAGGCTTTGTGTAGAAAATAGAGACCGTGAAATTGATCTTGAGATGGCGTTTCTATCAATAGAATACAATTTATGAATGAAATAGCATCTCAAGATCGATCTCAGAGTTGAGAGTGGCTTATAAATACGGGCCTAAGTTAGACTTATGAATATAGCATAAATCTAAAAAAAATATGTAATATTGTTATTAGTTTCAAAACAACTTAGCAACAGCAAAAAATAAATATGTTTTACATGTACATATGTATGTATGTATGTATGTACGTATAAAGCACGTTAATAAAGGGCAGCTACTAATTAAGTGGCCAAGGTGTAGAGATTATCATCTCATCGAGATAGAGTCGGGTAATATGTTGTTCTCTTTTTTTTTCAATGTATTTTTTTTAATTTTATTTAATATTTATATGTGCATAGAAAATTGTTGAAACGATACGTTTGTTTAATTTGATGACTAATAATTGTAATAAGTAAACTAAATAAGCTAACTTTTTTGTGAAACATATTTTTTAAATTTTAATTTAAATAATCACTTTTTTTATTTTTATTCTAATTTAATCTATCCCTGAATGCCAAAAGATTGTTCCGCTTGTTCAAATACAGTTTCTACAGGAAAAGTGTGGAAAACGGTATTTCGTTTTATTTATTATGTTTTCTTTATACACCAAACTAATTAAAAGTCGAGTACAAATATAAAATCAGTTTTTACCCAAATCGAGCAAAATATTACTCTTTTTTAAAAAATATCCTTAGAGTATAGAAAAATCTTTTTTAATAGTTTTTCATATGTGCAGCGTTTGATTGTGGGTCCCATAACTACTCTGTAGAAATGAATTATATATATGCACTCTCCCGCACTCTTCGCTCTATTAACAAGATAAAACGAGGAGTTAAGTTCCGCCACGCATTATCTTGAAAATGGGGCAGTACCTACGTGGGTTATGATGTATCTTAACACTAGGTTTCCTCTCCCTACCCGTAGAAAAAATATTATAAATAAATAGGTGCTTTAACCATCTTAACAATATCATATTAGTTAAATTACTCAAAGAAATTATTTATAAGTAGACTTGCGGTACACCGCAGGCTGCTATTAACGCAAAGATGGCGGTCGCCCAAACAGGAAGTGATGTTTGTCATTTAAATTGACAAAATTACCTATAACTTTTATTACATTGTTTTTTTTTCTCCATTGATTTTCTAGTGATGAGTCACTACCTATTTTATTTTCATTTTGGTAATATAGTCGTCTTGCTTTTTTAATGTAAACGCGACAGTTTTTTTTTATTATTGCTCAGTTGAGTACATGTTAAACTTTAGATGTGTCTTTTATATGAAAATATTTTAGACTTAATGAGATTGAAGATGCTTAAAATTTTATTCCTTAAACATATCCAAGCTCAAACTAACTTAAAGTAAGTACTAAGCGTGGCAATGTCTCACAAATTGGGGAGTGTGTGGGGAACACATCTTGTCTATTCCGTTATATGCGGGATACAACGTGATAATAACAAATTATATAGGTGTCTATAAAAAATATGTTTAAAGATATATAAATATACGAGAAGAACATACATATTAAAGCACTGTGTAAACATATTACTTATATTATACATATTATTCAACATAAAAAGCCGTCTCTATAGTGTCACCAAAAGTAAACATCGTTATGAGGAAAGTTAGACGCGAGTAGGGTTGTCTATGTCAATATTATATTTTATTTTTTTTTAAATCGGCGGCAAGAGGAGAACGGAGTAACACTAGGTTGCATTTGCCTACCCTGCTGTGTGCGAAATACAGCTAGAAGTTGATTTTAATTTTATTTTTTTTACTTTTATTTTCTTAAATAATGAATTGAGACCGCCGTGGCTGTCGTGAACCGTTGTGGGTTCAATTCTCCATCGTAGGAATTAATTATTTATGCAGGGAATGATCCTAGCTGGTAAGAAGACTAAGTAAGAAGACTATGTTAACACTGGTTTCCCTCTGCCTTTTCAGCTACTTCGTGGATACAGCGTGAAGCTAATATTTTTAGCAATTCTTTTTATAGAGAATTTAATTATGAGGCACTCTAAAATCAAATCAATAAAAAAAAAAAACTTAGATATATTTTAAACAAACTTAAATCGTAGTAATAATATACAATAACAATTAATTTAAAAAGGCAAATATATCTATAGTGCAAATAATTAAATATATAGAATATAAAAACATGAAATGTCAATTAAAATTGCACATCAAAAGTCAAATAAAAACAATTCCATCAAAGAAAAACTAAATCGATGAAACATAACGAATATTATAAATTATTTTCAGCAAAAAATATGATATATTGATAAATTGTATATTAATTTAAGTATATTATATTCATTAATTCTATATAATCTTCAATATAAATTTATCGTTTTTTATAATTTGGATATGGAAAAATGTCTGATGGTACTATCGATGGTTGCAGGTTCGAATAACGCTCGGCGGAATATTTTTTTGTCTTCATGCTGTATTACACATATAGCACTCTGTTATGTTAGGTAGAGGGAACCTAAAGATTTAGTGCTAAGACACTTCGTTCCCTTTAAGACACTTTCCGCCGCATTCTGGTGGCATTGCGAGCTGAGTGGCGAAGATACTCTGTCTTTAAGCAGCCGACAAAACGCAGCGTTAAGTTCCGCTACTTAAAGACAGAGTATCTTTACATCAAGTTATCTCTACTCATAGCAAAAAAGGAACGGAAACGTATGAAATGAAAACCCTAGAACAAAACCGTTTGGGCCGTTATCTAACCGTGAAAAAATGCACCCGCCCACCGCTTACGGTATTCAGAGGGAGATAGCTATTAACTTTTTCACGTGTTAAAAAGAGATAGCTATATTTTAGAGCTACGTCGTTAAGGTTTGGAGGTTTCATATTAATTGAGTCTATGATGTCTTTGGTTGTTTGACCTTTAAGTCAATTAGATTCGATATTGAATTGTTTTTGGAAAATAATCAAATATTATGAATATTTATACGATTTGTATTTAAATTATTTTTAAATAACTAATAATTAATTATTCTAATAATAATATCCCTAAATTATATATAAAATTTGTTAAATAAAGTCCAAATATAGTATAACTTATTAAAAAAATAAAATCCAATATCCCAAGCAATAAAAATTTACAATTGTAATAAAACATACCAAAAAAACAACCCTCAAAAATAAAAACGAGGGTAATTTTTAAGAATTTAGGGCGCCACCTAGCGTTAAAGAGTGCAACCTCCCGTACACCGCCATCTCTTGGTGAATAGACTTAAACAGGCAGTAATTAGCATGCTATACTGAACACTTATAACGGTTCACTGGTTCAAATCCCGCGTCGTACAAGCGTGTTTAAGTTTATAAATGATTGCTTTTTAGCCTATTGGTTTGGATGAGCGAGGCCTTTCACGTTAATTAATCGATTATAGGGACAGTGCGTTTGTGGTGGGAATTTTGTAATAGTTATCGATTTTTGTTGTTTTTTGTGTTAAAAAGGTATGTATTATAATGGAAATAGGTTATATATCATAGTTAGATAACTATTTTTTTAGTAAATATTATGTTTTAAATGAATTGGTTTAGTTTGTGTTAAGTATATTATTAAGAAATGGCTCATAAAACTATTTAAAGATAAAATTACATATAGGCACAGAAATAGCTTATTTCTGCTTGCTTTGTTCATGCTTTGTCCAAAATAAATAAAACTTCAAATAAATGAAAAAATCGCATTTTAAGCTCAAACATATTGTTAATTAAGGTAGTGAACATATAAATAACTAAATATGTATCCTTAGTATTTAAAACTATTAAACATATATTTTCTAATAGTTATTTTAAATATTTAATTAAGAATAAATAATATAAAATAATATTTTTTTATATTCAATAAAAATATTTTAACTTCCCTGTAAATGAATTGTATTTTATACCTTTATACATCTGCTATTATTATGAATGTGAATGTTTGTAAAAAATTATATTTGTTCCACTTTCAAGCAAAAACTACTGAACGGATTCAGATGAAACTTCATAGCAATAGTTTATTTATCAGAATAACATATAGGCTCCAATTTATGTAAAGATTTTGTATAATTTGGCTATAATATAACAACCTGTATAAGTAGGAGAATCATATAACAATATAACTAGACGTTTTATGATAGCCTTGAACACTAAAACCCAATTAAAATGATAATACATAATGTGCGGATAAAGATAATATCTAAATTATCTTTTGGAAGCCATTTTGTTTTGCGTTGCTTATCTAACATTGTGAGTGCTTTATTATTTTAGGTAAAATATCTTAATAATGTTTACTTATTAGGTACTTATTAAAAATAGAAAGTATAAAGATAGATGGCTCTGCTTATTAGATATAATTATTTTATATTTTGTTTGTTTTACTTTAAATGTCACTATACATATTTATTTTCTTTTTAATTAGTCCAAAAGTCCGAATAGAAATGTCTCGTTTTTCCCATCCCGTCCCGTTCTTCATGTCCAATTGCAACTTTCTAAGATCGGTTTCGTTTGTGCCTTATCTGTCAGTCACTCATTAAAGGAGGAGTCTTGTAAGTATAAGTAAAACCTGGTAACGCTGTAGTGTCCAAAACCAATAGAACCAAGTAACGCCAGAAGGCCAAGCCAAGCCAATTCTCTCAAATAACATGACAAAAATGATGAAATTTCATACATTTAAAAGTATTTAATATACTTAGTTCTCGAGTTATCTTAGTATAAACATATTAATGCGTTGGTTAGAGTCAGCTAGGTCATTGCTAGATTCTAGGCATTGAAATGTTTCGCGGTTACGTTTTACCTTCACCTATACTTATATTTTAGTTAGTGGAGGCAGTGTTTAGACACACTGTTCTACACTTTTTGCCAATTTTACTGTGGCGGAAATTAACGCCGCTTTAATTTATTGTGATAATAATATGTAGGTATTGTATGAAAAAAAAATTTTTTTTAAAGATTTTAATAGTGGTAGGAGGTATTCCGCCGTGTAATAAATAGTACTTAGAACGGAAATAATTTTAAAGTTACCTATCAAAACAAAACTAAATTATAATAATATGGCGTCTAAAGGAAATTTTGTTAGTGATAGGTACTAGCTAAATAATTAAATACATTGTGTCAAATATTTCTAGAAGTATCTATATATCATTTCGAAAAAAAATAAGCATGTTTACGTTTACTTAAATATAAAACTTATTCTTTTTTATTTTTTTGTTTAGATTTAAAAAAAGCTTTTAAGTGTTCACAGTTTCCAAGAAGCGCGGGTTCAAATACTGCTAAGTTTAAATTTTTATACGTTATCTAAAAGATAACTTTCAAATAAAATTTAGCAAGCGTTACACAGGTAGGTACGGAGAGGTGCGGACATGTAAAACTAACCAGAGCGTGTAGTGTCGCTAAAAGGGACAAGCGCATTGCCACTTGACTACGATAATGCAGTTCAAATAACACGAACGAAATATAATAATAAAAAAATGAAAAATATTAATAAAAACTAGAATAAGTTGTGCCTATTTGAAAAAGGAGGTTCCCAATTCGACAGTATGGTGGTTTAAGTTTTAAGAACCTACAACGATATTGCATATTGAGTGATGTAACCTAACCCCGCGTTTTTTTTTATTAGACTAGGAAAACAAAAAAAATACATAAATAAACGTTGCTCATGTATTTATTGATTTTTCATTTATTTTTCGTTATTTTATAGTTGTAAGATATTGTTGCCTTTTTATAAACCATCCTAATAATACTATCGATTGTTTTAGCTTCACGCTATAGCTGTGTAGGGAGATAAAACCTTCCCTAGAGTTAAGACAGCCAGTTCCCCATTAAGAATCACTTCCACCGAATTCTTTTGGCATTGTATGTTTAGTGAAAATATTAAATATTTCATACAATCTTTATTATATAAAAATAAATAAATAAATAAATCAGCTTCACGCTGTATCCCGCACACAGCAGGGTAGGCAAAGGGAACCTAGTGTTAAGACACTCCGTTCCCCACTTTCTGCCGAATTCTGGAGGCATTGCGTGTTGAGTGGCAGAACTCAACGCCGCGCTTAACCTCGACACCAGAGCGAAGAAATGGAAATATAAATTTAAATAAATATAAATCTTTATTATAAATAAATCTTTATTATATTGTTAGATATATTTATGACTAATAGGTACAATGACTCGGTAGTTGTAAAATTTTGAATCAAATCTTTAAGTAAACATATTAGTGGACACCACCAATACTCAAGAAGCGTCCAACACTAAACATAAAAAAAACAATAAACAAATTTACTCATTTAAAAAAAAAAAAAAAAACAACACTATCCACTTCACAATCTACCAAACGTTGTTCCAACTAGCTACTAAGTATGTTATTACAAAGATATTAATTAACATACAACAACAAGTATGTATGAGTATCGATAAAGCAAATTACTTGAAAATTAGACCTTCTGGCGTGTAATTTCATCTCTCAAAGTCAGGGTCTGTTAGCGACCATAGCCTAGTTTCTAGATGTTAAATACAAAACTATAATATTGAGAATAGTATAATACATGAAATATATAGTAAACTTTAGAGGCCAGTGGTGGAGGGGCACAACATGTGTGACTTAATGCGACAGATTGTGAGTTCGATTCCCATTCGATGAAATGAAATATTAAATATTTTCATTTCTTCGCTCTGATAATTAGGCAAAATTCAACACGTAGTGCCTCAAGGACTCGGCGAAAAGAAGGTTACGGAAGTGTCTTAATGGGAACGGAATATATTAACTCTAGGTTTCTGTCAAATATGCGGTTCCATCTGCCTTCTCTGATATGTACGGAATACAGTATGAATAATACTTGAAATACGGTAGTATAATACTTAAAATATATGGAAGCTTTTACCAGTGTCTTTCCCAGAATTAGACAGATTAAGAGTTGTCATAACTGACTCTAAGGAAGTGATCGCAGGTACATTGGATTAGATCGAAATGACTAACTTGATCCAGGATAAGTATATCATTTTTTGATATATAGACTATAAAACACAATGTTGTATAGGTTTCCTTATGATGCTCGAGGACTCGAATTAACAAAAAAGATCTTAAAATATTAAAAAAAAATGGTATTTTTAATTAAAATGGACTTAACTTAAATTACTAATATTCCTTTTTTGGTGAAGTATTAATATATTATAAATACGATAACATATTTAAAAGAAAATTGTGGATATTTGTGAATTGTGGATTCGATTACCATTCGGGGTAATAAATTATTGTGATATTCTCGCCCTGACAAGAAGACAAAATACGCATTTGTTTAATATTTTAGTTAATAACTAATAGTAGTATTCACAATAGGTAGTGTTCATTTAAACCGAATCGTATCAACCTTGCGCTTTCGACCCGCGTGTTATCAGAGAGCGCGGCTTATCTAATCAGCAGGGTTGCCATATTTGTAATTACACCCGGAAAATTGTCATAGTAGGCAAATATTTATGTATATATAGGTATTTTGTTTAAGTACATGTCGTAAGTTATTTAATAAAATTTTAGTGCAATTTTATCTTAATTTTTTTTTTATTATTGATAAATAATATTTCTCATAAATGGGATGAGTATAATTACACTTATAATATATATAATTTTATATTTTCCATATCTTCTTTATAAATCTTTATTTACGAAGGCGAAATATGAACTTTATAAAACAAATCATTTAAACTACCTATATCAAATAGTTAATTGTATTTATAGTTACAAATTCTTGTCTTGTAAATAAAACATAAAAAAAACCCAATATATTAAAAATATTGTCACTCTATCATTAGAGTATGCAATTTCGGTACACAAAACTGCATACAAAACCGCACTCAACTCTTATCACCCGATAACATGTCATATCTGCACTAACACTAATCTATGTTGTGATAAAGCTGTAATATTACTTAAATACCTATGTACTTAGATTATATTATATTTTATGTGTTTATTGCTATATATTCTTTTATGACTAAGCTTTAGATTGTAATGTTATTCGCGTGTTTTTGGTTTGGATATATATGAAGATGGATTTGTGCCGATTTAAGCCTAATTATAGTCTAATTGACGTCTATGAGTGTGAATTCACAATATCTAAAACAAATATTTGGTATATTTTGGTATGTAATTCTTCGAGCCGGATCATAACATCTTTTAAAATCATAAAAGATAACACAAAAAGGATACAAAATTTATGTATGAAAAAAAGTAAAACAAAACTTTCTTTCTGTAAATAGTTTGCAAATCATAATAAAATTCAAATACCGAACACCCGACGCATAATTTCAGCATCTCATTCACAAAACAAACAAATGTTCGGACAAAAAACGACGATTGGATTCAATACATACGAAATGAGAATAAAATTTACTGGTATAATGTAGGATGATGTCATAATTGTGGCAGCATTGGAGATATAATATAGCTAAATTATTTAAGCAAAAAAAGAAATCTTTACGCTTTTTTTTTGTGCAGTAAGGAAGACAGATGGAACTTAGTGTTAACACACTACTCCGACACACTATGCACCGCCCAAATTTGGAGACATTGCATATTGAATGGTGGAACTCAACGCCGTACTTTCATCAACCAGAGCGGGAAATTAAAAAAAATAAAAAAATCCCAAGCGGAGATCAAAACCACAACCGTCGTATTTACATTCAAACGTTCCTATCACGTCACAATGGTCTAAGTTCAATATACATTGAAAATCGATATTCAAAATCTACATACAAAAAACAGTCACTAATTGTATACAAATATTGGCATTAAAGCAATGCTGGAGGATTATAGTTTGTTTTCTTGTTAGTAAGCCTTTGGCCCACAAAAGGTTTCACGTAGGGCTTCGTCTACTCAAATGCAATTTTAAGTGCTGAATTCAATTAGTGGAGTTTTTCGAATTAGTAAGTATTAAATACTATTGTATTTATGTTTATATTAGCTTATGCCTGCGGCTTCGTCAGCTTGCTGAAACGGACATAGATAAGTAAAAGTTGTATGTAACACCTGACTCATTCAAGTGCCCGGAGTAGCTTTTTGAGTGAAGGGATTAGTGAGGTTAACAAAAAAAATATTTTTTTAATTTAAACCTCAGATTACTGAGTTCAACCAAACTATTTGGTTTAACTTTATAATATTAGTATTAGGTACTTGATGATACATAAAGAAACAGTTAAGAAATTCTAGTGACCAATCATTTCGTTCTTTTGATATTGCAATTTCGTGGTGAGTTTGGAGCGCGTTTTTTTTCTCGAATAGAAACTTATAATTAAAATATAAAGTACTAATTGGAGCCCATAACTTCGGATAATCCTCTAATTATGTTTCCATACGTTCCCTAAGGACTGAAAAAAATTCGGCGTTCTACGCCTCGTAGTTCTGGCTTTACATTGTCTGTGATTCAGTATCAGGAAGTGTTTTATAGAGATATTCCGTCCTTACGACGTTCAAATACACAAAAAAAAACATCCTGCTAATCCTATTATCCCATCTTGCTAATATTATAAATTTGAAAGCTTATGAGGATGAATGTTTGTTCCACTTTCACGCAAAAACTTCTAAACGGATTTAGATAAAACTTTGCGGTAATGTACTTTATATAAGAGAAAAAGACACAGACTACAATTTATGTAAAGAGTTTGTATAATTTGGCTATAATAAAACAAAAAGTTTAAAAAGGCGAAGCCGCGCATGGGTCGCTAGTATAATGTAATTACATTTTTTTTCTTATAAAGCTTAATTATATATTATAGACTGTTCTATAAAGTAAGTAGGTAATAATTTAAGTGAAAAAAGCTAATTTGATGAGCAAAATTGTATTTTTTATTTAATTATTAGTCTGAATGCATTTCTAGACTTACTTATGAAGTTAATTAATGAATTAACAATAAACCTTACCTATGCTATTTCACACAGTACACTATAGTAGCTAAGTACATTGATTATTTTTTTTAGCTTTACATATCTCGAATATATAGCAGGGTAGGCAAAAGAAGCCTAGTATTGAGACACTTCGTTCCCCAATTTCCGAGACATTGTGTGTTGAATTGTAGAACTCAGAACCGCGCTTTGTCATTTTACTTGTCTTGTTACCAGTGCATGCAGAAAATGAAAATAATTCATACCCCCTAATGATAATCGATTACACTGCCGCATCTAAAGCCACACAAAAATTCAAATCAAAATAGGGAATGGAGTGCGTTAATATTGCATTTCCCTCTGTCTATCCGGCAATACACGTGAAGTTAAAGCGCGATTGTAGCAAAAAAATACATAACTCAAAAACCAAATAACTAGCTATAATCTGGACATAGCTTACTGCTTAGCAAACTTAAGTGGACACCAAGCATTCGGTCATGAACCCGACCGTGGGTAACTGGGCCAAGCTCCAGCAATTCGGTAATAAAGGACAAGTGAATCATAATGAATGATAGGTATCTACATACTATGTAGCTATACCTTTATATGTATGAGTCATATATGGCTGAACAGCTTGTGACTATAAACGTGACGATTGTGGGTTCAGTTACCATTCGGGGGAATTAATTATTTTATATTTTCGTTTTTTCACTCTGGTAACAGGGCACGAGTTATGTGAAATGTCTTGAAAATTAGGCGGAAAGTCGACAACGGAGTGTTTTAGTGCTAGGTTACTTCAAGATGGTAGGAAACTTTGTAAATTAAAAAAAAAATGGAAAGTACGGTATTCAACGTTGTTCACTATGTAATCAGATCGACGAAACGATAAATCTTCAATTCCATTCAATATTAAATTCACAATATTTAAACAGCGGTAAACATAAAATATGATACAAAATAAAAATTAAAGATGAAATTAAAAAAACCGCAACTGTCAGTTAAAACCCTCATTATCGTCGATAATAAACAGAAAATTTACGTTCGTCTCATTGTTAAATGAACCAAATGCCTTTCAATCGCACAATCGTCTGAATACTTATACATACATGCATCATATATTTTTTATCTTTTTTAGTTTCACGTTGTATCCTGCTCATAGCAAGGCAGGCAGAGTGAACATAGTGTTGAGCTAGTTTATTTCCCACGATTCCCCGATTTTGGAGACATTGCGTGCTGATAAGCGGAACTCAACGCTGCGCTTTGGCTTGTTTCCAGAATGAAGTAATGAAATAACTCATTGTCTCGAATAGAAGTCGATAGAGTTGTCATTTTATTAATAACGTAACAATATACACGTAGAAATGAGAACATCTTTTAAATAACTTAAAAAATTTTAACCTATGCCTAAACCAGAATGTACAACAAAATAAAAAAATATATCAATTAACCAGCATTCATTAGCATCGTAATGAAGATTTTCAAATCAAAAGAGCTCCAATCGATTGTGTCGAGACAAGAAAGAGTCACTTTGCAAAACAAAAGGCTAAAGTCCAAAGAAAAGTCCCAATTACCCGCCGGACCCCCGTCTTATCTCCCTGGGGCGTGAGCTGAGTTGTAGCGTTTTGGTCATTAATTAAACATTTTAAAAATATATATTTTGTAGCTTTATGCTGTAGGTCACGTATAGGATGGAAGACCGGGGAACCTAGTGTTAAGTAATTCCGGTCCCAAATGAACTAAAAAAAACACTTTCCGGTGAATTCTGGAAGTATTTTGCGCTGAGTAGCGGAACACACCGTCGCGATTTGCCTCATTACCAGAGCGAAGAAATTAAAAATATTAAATATTTCTTTCTTCGAGTGGGCATCGAACCCACTACCTGTTGGGTTATAATCGCACGCTTGTGCCCCTGCGCCACGACTGGCCTCAAAATTTCAAAATGTTAAGAGATAACATATTTATTGTTATTATTTTACATTTTTTAAAAAGTAGAAAACTTTTATGCAAATACAGAAGCTTACACTGCGACCGCACATTTACCGTAGAGTTTTATTGCTCTGGCCGAAAGGAAGTAATTTCGTAGGTCCGACTTTTAGTTTTAAGAAAGTTCATTTTACCCCCCGCAGACATTTTTCTAGACTTTTTTTCATCCTAGGTGTTACTTCGATAACTTAACTTTAACTTAACAGAGTTACAAAATTGCATTTGAAAATTGTATAAAACAAATTTCGTTTTAACAAGTTATTTCCGGGAGTTTAAGCAATACAATTTAAAGTTATGGAACATTTTGTTCTATATATTTTCATATTGTTATGTTGGATACATTGGTTAGGATTTAATTTATAGATTGTAAAGAGTCAGTTCTATTAATTTATTAAGTAATTTTATTCAATTTCATTTATAAACGTTGAAATAATATTTAAAAATGCAAATGCTTGCAAAATTTGGACGTAGCAGAAATTGAACCCGCAGCTCTTTGATACAATCCAAGCCAAGTTCTTATTGAGCTACGTAGAAATTCTTACAACTTGTTTTTGTTGTAAGCCTCTCCCTAAAGGCGTGGATTCAAATCTCAGGTCCAAGTTCAAGCACCTATACTAGAATAGAAGGAACGATTCGGGGGAACTTGGAGAACTGACTGAAAGTGGGGAATAATAGATTATTAGCTTCACGCTGTATCCCGCACACAGCAGGGTAGGCAGAGGGAACCTAGTGTTAACACACTCCGTTCCCCACTTTCTGCCGAATTCTGGAGGCATTGCGTGTTGAGTGGCAGAACTCAACGCCGCGCTTAACCTCGACACCAGAGCGAAGAAATGGAAATATAAATTTAAGTAAATATTTCATCTCCTCGAGTGGGAATCGAACCCACAACCAGTCGGTTTTGCAGTCACACCTCGTGCCGCTGCGCCACGACCGGCCTCGGAATAATAGATCTGAATGAAAAAAGTGTCTTGACAATTGGTGTCCAGGTTCTCTTTGCCTATCCTGATAAGTTCAGAAAACAGCGTGAAGCTAAAAAATATTTTATAATATAACTTTTGTTTAATACAAATAATCAAGTGTATACAATATAATAATATATGTATTTCGAACCGGTTTATTCATTATTTGTGAGCCAGCTGTACAAAATGCAAATCTAATTTAGTTCTATAATGAAGGGATAATGGTGGCATTTAAATGCAAAATTCGTAGGCGACCGTCCCGATCTTGCTTATAGTATAGTAGAGTAATATTGGCCGCATTGGAGTTTTTAATAAAAAATACAGATTATTAATAGATTTTACTGTTTAGTTATATATATATATATATATATATATATATATATATATATATATATATAAAATGAAAGTTCGTAATAGTGGTAGTATGTATGTGTAGTGTTTGTTGGAATAATATCTTAATAATAATACCGTACCTCTGCCTCTGCCTACCCTGCTGTGTGCGGGATACAGCGTGAAGCTAATTTCATTTATTTTTTTAATAATTCCGTATCCCGCCTTTAGCAGAGGGTGTCTAGTGTTAAGACACTCCACTCCCCATTTTCCGTGTGATTCTGAAGGCATTGTGTGTTGAGTGGCGGAACCCAACGCCTCACTTTGCCTCCATACCAGGGCGAAGAAATTAAAAAAATAAATATGACATATCCCATTTCATAACCAATTGCGTTTATAGTCACAAGCTTGTGCCTCTGCGCCACGACAGATCTCATAATATATTTAAATAGTATAAAACATATTCCCAATAATATGAGATAATTTCTTTAAGTGCCTACTATATAATTTTAAAGGTCGCCACTTGTAGCTCCTCTGGTGTTACGGGGTCGTGGGCGGCAGTGATCACTTATCATCAGGTGACCCGTACGCTCTTCTACCTTGTTTTTTTTTTCATAAAAAAAGTACCTACTTGATCTCCGAACCCCAACCTACGCATATTTCCAAGCATTGTATACTGTGTTAATTTTTTTGTTTAAAATAGTAGGAACTCTTTTTTATTATTTCAAGACTACGATATTTTATTTTAGATTAGGTAATTCAGAAATATGTATTTAAACATTTACATTCTAAATCATTATTTTTTCCTGTTTTTGTCATTGTCTCTGAAGCGGAAATTTATTTCTACTATATAAATGAAATATTTATACTATTATTACAAGTACCAAGTAGTAATAAAGATTTCTTAAAATAGGTTTTTTTATAAATTTTCGCGCAAAATTAAAATAATTACAGTAGTTTTATACTATTTCAGAAAAAATACCGTCTAAATATACAGGTTTTGAAAACGCTTGGATAAAATCCCGGTATGTTTTATTTTTTATACGTTACTCTAAATGTGGAATAATACTTTAAAAATACAATATTATATAAGTTAAGTCACTTTTAGTGTAGGACCTCAATAAATTTCAATTTTTATTATTCCTGAGACTGTTGTGTTTATTATTCGTATTTAACACAGTTTTTTTTCCATTTGCATATTTTGAAGCAACCCTTTTCACAAGAGGGTAAGTTCACAATTTGAATGTCACCCTCGTAAGAGCAGCTATACAAATAATTATCTACACTTGACGTTTGTTAAAATTAGTTTTCTTTTTCAAAAAGTCGTATCGTTGTCATGGGTGTCTCTTGAGATATTTTCCAGGGGGGTCTTGAATTTAGCTTTGCATATTTTTGTGTAAATTTTTTTTCAGGCTTTTGTTGTGTTCTTTCATTAAAGCGTCTTAACGTGCCATTTGAGCACTAATCTTTTCGCTAAACTTAGCAGAAAAAAAATCTATATATATGTACATATATGTATTTGTATCGTCTGAACTAAGTATATCTTTTTTTCATCTTTATGAAAATATTAAATATTTCATTTCCTCGAGTGGAAATCGAACCCACATATAACGTTTACAGTGAAACACTTGTGCCCCTGCGCCACAACTGGCCTCAATTATACCATATCACAGATATATTTGTAGTTTCGTACAATATCAAGATCTTATTTCATCATAGGAAGTACTTTAACAATAAAAAAGCTAGAACCAAGGCTACGTTACATCATACGAGGAAACGCTGCACAGTAATGACTCAATACGGTGCACAAATTTGAATTCCTATTCAATGTAAATCGGTTAATTTCAAAAAGGAATCTTTAAAAAGGATTTTCTACAATGTCATTGTAAATGTAAATAGCATAAATATATGAGATTAATACTTTATTAATCTTGACGTAAAATAGTTATCAATGATGAAACAAATTGAAACGTTAAACAAAAAAAATAAAAAAAAATTAAAATAGACTTGAAAATGATGAAAATTTATGTATCCTCAACCAAATCCCTTATTCAAATTCAAAATATTATCTATTTTAATATACTTTTTCAAGCACTTTTGAAGCGCCACAACTAGCCTCAACGTCAAATTATGTTTACTAAAACTACGCATACATACCAAATCGAAATTTTATGAAAAATTTTAACATTTCACACGTCACATCCGATCACGATTTACAAAAAGGGTCCAAATAAAACAGAAACAAAAAAAGAATCACCAGTACTCATGTAATCCGTAAGCGGCCAGATAGAGCACGCTCGCCGAAACTCAACAGCTATTTGTAACAGTAAGCAAATATTCGTATAAGGCTTGTAGAGTCGTATTTTTCGAACGAAATCAAACTATTTTTGTTGTTAAAATTCTTTTCTTTTTAGAGTTTATTACTGTATTCCGTATATAGCACGGTAGGCAGAGAGAACGTAGTCTAGTGTCAAGTAACTCCGTTTTCCTAATACGAGACACGTTTGTTGAATATTTAATTAATATAATATATAACTTATGATGACTTTGAGGACAGTCGTGGCGCAAAGGCACAAGCGTGACAGTAAACGTTGTGGGTTCTATTACCACTCGAGGAAATGAAACATTTAATATTTTCGTATCTTCGCTGCGGTGTAGGCACAGCGTGGGGTTGAGTTCCGTCAATCAAGTCATAGTCTTTCCTGAATTCTGCAGAAAGTGGAGAGCGGAAAATCTTAACACTTGGCTCCATCTGCGTACCCTGCTGTATGCGGGATACAGCGTAAATCTTGTATTTCTTTTTTGATTATTATTATAATATACAACTTTTTCTGAAATGAAGGTGGTTTTTAATTAAAGGGTGATAGTTTAAAGCAGAATATAAAAGAAATGATGAAAAACGCAACCCAACGCAATATAATACAAATAAAAATTAATAAGAAATTTCGTCTTTTTTAATCTAAACCCACACTTATCACTTACATGCAATACATTCTAACAATTTTTCTTTACATAACATTTATATTTTTCTATTTTATCCATCCCATAAAATACGAATGAGCTCGTCAATATCAAGAACAAATAAAACCTTTTTATATCTATAGTATAATATATTATGAATACGAGCAAAACAAAAGGCTGGTTACATCCCTATCGGACAAGATCCCGAGGGAAAATATGTTTTCTATACTAACTCTACGGTAGTGGGAACTAGTGTTGTGCTTAGACTATCGTAGCGTGTAATAGATTTTTTTTAATTATTTTATTTATAGATAGGCACTTCATTATTGTAAAACTATAAGTTTCTAGGATAAACGTTATTTTAGCAAAAAACAAAAATCAAATAGATTTTATACTAAATTTGGCTGAATTACTGACACGTGTATATAGTTAACAAATATTGAACTTTAAGTTTTTACCGAGAAAGCTCCAATCTCGATGTCATCTAAATTCTGATTAGCCATTCCCTATAAAGTAATATACAATACAAACAGCCCACTTGTACCAATATTTATTGGCATTCCCCATAAAAGTCACCATGATTATTTAATTCTGTGAGAGACGATTTTTATTCTTTCAACGAGAGGTTACTTTGTTTTTTTAAAAAAAAGCATTGCGGCCCTCCGATTGTTATATTATTATATTATTTCTTTGCATACCTTTGTTCGACCCTCTCTCATTAACAGAATGTTCCGGAGGGAATGTAATAGGCTGATACTATTTAGACAATAGAATAAGGGTACGGAATTGTCACTGTCACGGACTTTTGTATGAAAAAAAAAACAAATATGAAATCGTTATTTATTTTTAAATGAACATTCAAAGTATACTTGACCAAACCAAGAAATGCATGTAGGAGTATGTATGTATGTATGTCTGTGTATTTTTATAACCACTAACTACCCTTCGTTTGATGTTGTTCGATGATTTTGCCTATATGTAGGCTCATATTATAAAATATTTTCTTTCATATTATAGCTACGTATGTATTTCAATAAATCCTTCAAACTAAGCCTGATAGGGGAGAAACCTTAGTAGAATATGATGTAATTAGTAGCATTTTTGTTTCTTTATTTCATTGTAATTGCTGTACTTACCTAATAGAAGTATATGGAGTGTGTAAAATTATTTATTTTACTTAGTTTTATTTTGTCACGCAATATCCTATAAGCGGGATATCAGATCCTGCTTAAAGAGTTAAGAGACTACACTCTGTTTCCAATACACTGCCCTATTTTCGATACATTATGTGTTTGAGTGGCTTTCTTACCAGAGCGAGGAAATGGAAGAGTCTTGATAGGAACGGAGTGTTTTAATACCAGGTTCCCAGGTTCCCTCTGCCTTCCTTACTATAAGCGAGATACAGCGTAAGACAAAAAAATATACGGTACGAGTACAGTGGCTGACGGTTAAAGGGCTAACTATGATCAAGGTTGTGATACGATCTAGACGGTGGTTCTTGTATCATACTTGTTTGTAGGTTGTTATCGAGATACACTAAAGATATTTAAATATCATATAAATCAGTTATCTAAGAATATATTTGTCATACTTTTTTTAAATTATAATTTTTTATAATTGTAAATAAATAAGATGATGTTCATACATAAAGAAATAAAGAAACATTTGAGTTTATTTTTGGCTACACCTATACAAATATATCAAAATCTAATTTTAAAATATAAACCAAATAAAAAAATCTGAAGAATAGGAACTTTAGTACAGTATCCTAACTTTTAAGAACGAAGAATGGAATGATCTATGAATAGATTTCCTCTATGACACCACAAAAGGTACACTAAATGTGTAAAAACAAAACAAGCGAAACAAACTTACATGTAAAATTTACTATCGAAATCCAAAGCTATTGAAACTGCTATACAATCAAGAGCTCTAAAATATAAGCTTTATAGTCATTCAACAAAAAAAATTAAGAAAGACATTTTATGTGTGTGCGTGTACACACACATGCACATTCAACTAAATACGTTATCAATGATAGGACACCCTTGCAGTTTTCGCCTAGGTTTGTAACGAGTCTAGGCAATAGGGTGCCTAGATAAGGTAACGGTAGGGTAAAAATATTATGAGTAGTGTATTTTTGCCCTATAACTGTATATTATTGCTCTCTATTGATTTTAATTGAAAGTTGTAGGTTCGATACTGTTTTAGGTTAGTAGTTTATTTATTTCTAGTTTTTTAGTGACTAAATAAAGAAAAATATTTTATTATTGAGCCATTTTAATGCAATCAATGCAATGTTAACCTTCTTTTTCTATGAAATAAATTCTCTTATAAAAATGTTTTACTTCATTAAAATTTCTTCAATATTACTGTTACACACATTTTTTACATTTTTTTTTTTATATCATTGGCAAATGAAAAAAAAAGTTACTGTAGGTAGTTGTTGTTTTTTTACCTATTAAATATTGAATAGGCAGTAAACATTGCACTTTATATTTATGAAATTAGCATACATTATATTATATGTTTCTTATTCAATGAAAATGTTAATAAATTATTTTTTTATAATAATTATATGATAGAAAAAAAATTATCAATATTTATAGACACTCTAATAATAATTTCCTATATAAAGAAAAAAAATACTTTAATCAATTAAAAAAAATATTTAAAAAACCAAAAAAGGGCACAATTTTTTTTTTGCTGTCCATATTAAAACCGAACCCTCTCTTCCAACGATTTGTTTTAGAGGTCATCGCCCTCATTACTTCCCGCTTACACGCGTCGTGAGGTATATCTTCCGTCTCTGTCGCACACTGGGGAAACGCCTACGGAAAGTGGAGGCTTTTGATTTTTTTTCTCAAATAACCGGAAGTCGGGTTTTCGGAGACATTTTATATTGAAAAAAAAAACCAGGATATATATAATTAAGGGGTTATTTATATACGTTTTTTAAATATTAATATAATATTATTATTAATATAATAAATAAAACCATAAATTATAAATTTTAAAATATATAATGATTTCAATGAAGAACAGAGTGCTTAGACACTGGGTTTCCTCTGCTTACCTTGCTATGCAGGATACAGTGTGAAGCTGAAAAAAAAAATGTAATGACGGCTATTTCTTTGAAGTTCACCCTTCTTGGTAAGTTAGTGAAACTTCATATAGATGTCAAGTGTTTATAATTAATTTTAAATAATAATGTATAAGTCTATGTAATGTAATTTTGAGGTCATAATAAAAAAATCATAGTAAAAAAAAATGTAATACTGCTCTAATTCTTAGAACATTATTTTTATAAACATATGTTTTTTTTAGTTTGTTATTTATTCATAATTATAAATTGCGGATTTCTTAAAATTTTACTCTCATTTATCTGTAATGTCTCAAATTAGTTCCAATAAAAGTAAATAAATGTTAATATTTCTCAACGTATCTACATATATTTTCAATCATATAAAAAGTTACATTTGTTTTTTTTTTACGTTTAAAAAACAAAAAAAATATATTCTCCAAGTTCATCTCAAACTTAGTAAACGTTCCAACTTCCAGTTTTTAACGCTAACCAACGAACGTATCGGCATTCTGAAGCGATAACATACTTATCTAAAGCTAAGCTCACGTATAATAAATTAAATATGGTTCATTAAATAAAATTATTTTCATTATAATATTTATTAATAATTGACAAAAAATAAGTTTTTTTTAATTTTAATATATTATATCCATATATAATTGTGTTGGAAGGACCTAAGAAATCAATCTTACTTACTATCATATAACATAAAAATCATAAAAAGACCGTTGAAACTCAACACATACACACAGGCTAAAAATAAAAAAAAAACTTTATTCTAAAAGATTGACGTAGGTCAGTGACCCAGCCGTCATTCATTCCAATTTCAAACTTGGAATTCCGCGCGAAGAAGCCAGGCACACACGCACACAGATTGAACACTAATTTGTATTTGTATTTGTATTTATGTGGGGCACGCACACACGCGTGTTTATATGGGTCGGCGGATACACACAAAGAGAGGTTTTAAGTCTTTTTAAGGGTCTTTAGTTAGTTTACTTTTTAATTATAGTAATTATTATTTTTGTTAATAATCAATAATTTAGGCAGTCACCTAAAGTTAAAAGAGAAAGAGAAGGGTGGTCTGATAATTATTTTAAAATTTAAATAGTAAGCACAATTGTGACAATTAAAAACCATTTTATTATATTTGTAATATACGATTTTGGGTTTCATCACCAAGTAAGCTTCCCGCAAATTGCAAATATTGTGTGATTTATTCAAAAAAGATTATTGCATTATATACTTATAATTTTTAACACATCAAGGTAAAGCGCGGCGTTGAGTTTCGCCACTCGATATGTAATATCTCGAAAATTGGGCGATGTGTCGGAAATGGAGTGTTTTACCATTAGATTCCCTCGGCCTATCTTAATTTATGTGAAATTAAATTTTGAAGAAAAAAAATCTAATTAATCACGAAAAAGTATAATATATAAAATATACATTACTAAGTTTTTATAACGCATTGATGAATACAAACAAAAAAAAACAAAACATCTAAACGTTTTGTAAGGCCTTTCCTTTGAGTCTGATTTATGGCTCTATTTAATATAACAAAGGAAACGAGTTTTAAGAGATTAGATCCTAAGACAGACTAATGTGGTTCCTATCGAATTATGTTAAAGATTTTATTTCTTCGACTTAGCATCGGTGCACCCTTTTTGAGAATTCACATAAAAAACATTAGTCCCGCCTTTTTGGGGTCTCTAAATATATAATCTGATTTAGAATAAGGTAACTTATGCCCGCCTCTTGAGTTTTATCAAACACAAATGTCAACAAATCATGTAAACATCTATATCGGTTTCAATATTTTCCAGCATTGTTTTACATAATGTAGGCATTGGCAAAGGAAATCTGTTAATTAATTGCTATGTTCTTATTTTTAAATTATTACGAATATTACGTGAACATGGGGAATGGAATGTCTTAACACTAGGTTCTCTCTGCCTACCCTGCATTATGCGGGATACAGCGTAAAGCCGAAAAAAAAATACGGGAACGAATCCAATTTTATCAAACCTGCCCAAGCAAACCAAAATATTTTCCTGATTAGAAATTTAATTTACAATCACAGTACCAGAATTACTTACTGTCTCAAAATGACATTTATTATATTTTAGGAATTAAAGTTTTATGGTTATATTATCAACAATAGTGACACTCGTAATGTGTAAGAATAAAAATAAAAAGTTTGGAATTATTTAAACTAATTTATAACTTTAATCAGCCAAAAAAACGGCCCCGCCTTTTGAAGTTTAGAATTTAAAAAGCGAGAGCGCAAAACGAATCGAACGTCTCAATGCACGCACACGCGCGCACGCACGCACACGCACGCTCCGCGTACACTGTACGTGCACAAGGCACAAGGTGCGTCAGCGTGGGGTAGGTTCGGGACGGAATTGGGGTGGCGCCGAATGTTAGGCTAGGTCCGGAACGATACTGGGGGAACTCAGAGTTGGCCGGCTCTCTTTTGTCTCTATATTTTTTTTTGTTTACGCATTTCATTGAGGGACTTTTTTTAGCAGTTGCATTAACCGTGATTATGTCAATCCGTTTGTTTGGTGAAATAAATAGGTACGGTATAAAACCTTTGTATTTTGTATAAGTCGACCACAATGCTAATCTTAACATTCGCACCATGACTCATAATGGTTCTGTAATGTCAATAACATCGTACAAAGCGGACACTTTTATTTGGTCTTATGCGAAGGCGACTCGATGTTATTAAAGTTCGTAAACTCAAATATGCATATATGAACTCATGCCTATTTCTAATTGCTACGTAGTTGAGACCGCAGACTTCCAACTGTTACGATCTCAATTTAGCAATCACGAAGTTTACTTGGTCGGTCAACTTAAATAGGCCAAGTCAACTATATTAGAGAAATCCGATTCACCTAATAGTAATTTGTTTGCATGTGCAAAACTTATAGCGATAAAACTAATAACTAAGACCGTATGACTTCAGATATCGGAAAGCATAAGAAAGAAAACATACCAATTAAAAAGAAACTTCGAGTTACGAGCATAACTATTAAAAGCTTCCGATCATAAAATTTACGGAGCAACTGAGATGTTTACAAGTATTATTACTCAAACTACGCTTTGTCGGACGTTTCCATTTTTAGTTCGTATTCAGATGTTGCTCTCTTTACATTTATAAAAGTAGCGGTACTGTATAAAAAGTAGTCATTACTAGCTCGAACTGGTGTAAGCAGAACAAGGTTAGACCTTTAGGCGTTAGATGGCATTGGCTTTTGATTAATGTTACACGAAATAGCCCGCTTCAAATCTGTCATTGATCTCGATAACTTTAACATGACTCATATAATTGAACTAGTATCGATTAATAGAAACAAGAATATCATAGAACTGAAAACTTGCAAATTATATATTACAGAAATAATTCCATACATACATATGTATGACTGGAAAAAAAATACATGCAATCTAAATAAACGGTATACACGTAAGTCTGGTTCATAAAACTGACATCATATCCCTATTCCCACAGCTATGCGATCAAGTGAACGATCTTTTGGTCAAAGACTAAATAAAGTAAAAAAAAAAACAAAAAAACGCATCGGCCAATGTACGACGAGAGCAGTACGCGGTGCGCTCGCAAAAAACTCGGGGTTAACGACCTCGCCGCGTGTCCTTCGAGCTCACGCGTGTGTGTGTAAGTGCGTGCACACGCACAGGCGTAGTGGTGTATTTGGTGTGGTGGTGTGTGTGGGATGCCTTCGAGTGCGTTAACTTGCACGCAAAAAATGTCTAATGTTACGCATTTTTACTATTTATTCTATTTCTGGACATTAAATTTATATCATATTATGTATATATTATATACAAAGTATTTTTTAAGCTTACTTAGTCCACTTTTTTGCTTTATAATTTTTCTATAAATTAGTCATTACTCAAGACAATTTCAGAAACTAGTGGTGTGTTCACATTCATTCATTCATTCATATTTCATATTGTCAGACATTATATGTTAGGTAGAGCTCAATGCTGATTTTGATAATTCCAAAGAAACATAATTATAATCATTATTATAGAGGTGTATATATAATTAGGCCTCTAAGGACTTATTGGACGGAAGGATGATATTTGAACCCTATAACCTCCCTCTACCACAATGAAGATAACTTGGTTTATAATTCTATATCTATCACATATTCATGATCATCTCACATCACATTTGATAGATAGCTTCGCAAAAACTAGCTATTTTTAATTTAACGATCACATCTATAATGATACAGCCATGTGGGTATTCCATTACATTTTTAATTTAACAGAGGAAGTTGTAAAAAATGTTGTTAGGTACGTCGATATACCGACGGTAAATTGTTTTTGATATCTTGTCTATTAATGAGATTTGTGAATAAAAATTGCAAATTTACGTTTTAGGTTCTAAAAAGTTCAAAATTAACGTTCTGGGTTCTAAAAAATATGTGAAATTTTTGTTTTAATAAAATTTCAAAATTTATATTATATATAATATTTTATTAAGCGCGGCGTTGACATCCGCCAATTAGCAAGCGAAATCCCGAAAATTAGATGGAAAATGGGAAACTGAGTATCATATAGATTCCATCTGTCTACACTGCAATATTGAGGATACAATCAAAGATTGTATTTCCCATAAGCTGTCCTTTGGGGACATTAGGTAATTTACCGTTTTTTTTTTCTAGAAATCTGTCAGTAATTGAAAATGTTCATTACTTTTAAAGTTATAAAAATTTTGAATATCATAAAAATTTTAATAAAATAAACAAAAAAAAAATCATAGTTGAGTAATGACTATGAACAATATAATTTAATTTATTTTTAAGTTCATTTTATTTACTTTATACTTACTTACATACGAATTAGTTCGTTAGGATTTGTTTTCCTAAATTATTTCTAATAAATCAAAAGAACAAGTCAAAATGATATGTTATCATTATATCTTTAATCCTTCCTATGTAAATGCGTGAAGTTAAAACCTAGTGTTAAGACACTCCGTTCCCTACTTTCCGCCGAATTCTGGAGGCATTGCGTGCTGAATAGCGGAACTCAACGCCGCGCTTGGCCTCGAGACCAGAGCGAAGAAATGGAAATATAAATTTAAATAAATATTTCATTTCCTCGAGTGGGGATCGAACCCACAACCAGTCATGTTTACAGTCACGCTTTGTGCGCCACGACCGGCGCAGGGGCATAAAATGCTACCTTACCAATTTATAGTAGCATAACTATGCTAGTATAAAGTAGTAAGTATTGTAGTATTTTCTTTCATAGTTCCACTGTGGCAAAATCTAAGTAGGTATACTTAGTAGCTATAATTTAAGAATGAACTTTCGTTTCCATGTTCTGAAAACCTACTAACAACTACAAAGAAATATAACCACTTTATTTATGCTTATTTTTAATTTATTATTTTTTTTTATATCTCGTTTTTTGTTTTTATTTTCTGTAATTTAATCAAACTTAGGTATTTAAGTATTTCATATATAAATGTCTTCCGTACACACTGGGTTAGGTGGAAAGAAAACTAGGCATTTATAAAACGCTCTCAGCTCTGAGATTGATCTTGTTATGCCGTTTTCATTCATAAATTATAATCTATGAATGAAAATAGAATTTCAAGAATGCTCTTAAGATTGATCTCAGAGTTTAGAGCGACTTAGAAATACGGGCCTATAGTGTCAAACTTTTCGTCCTTTTTTGAGACATTACATTTATGCGCCAAACTTTTACGATGGAATTTGTTGTATAACACAAACGATAAATTAAACACTTAGTAATAATTGTTCCCCTGAACGGAATTGAACCCAGCAATCATAAGCATT
Source organism: Heliconius himera (assembly GCA_021202915.1). Taxonomy (NCBI): domain Eukaryota; kingdom Metazoa; phylum Arthropoda; class Insecta; order Lepidoptera; family Nymphalidae; genus Heliconius; species Heliconius himera. The sequence goes on from JAJHJA010000479.1 coordinate 85,646, forward strand.
TCCAGTTAAACACTGACATTAATGGGCTAAAATTTTATAATATTTTAATTTATTGCTTTCTAGCTAAATCCTGTCCACTTTCCCTTAAAAAACAGAAACGTGAAGAAGAGGCGAGAGAGATGTTCCCAAAATTAAACCAAAAGAGAAGAACAGAGTATCTTAACATTATGTTACCGCTGTCTCCCCTGCCATATACGGGATACAGAGTGAAAATAAAAAAAAGGAAAAAAAATCGAGAAATCGTTTCATTTCACGCGTCAATTAGGATAAAGGCATACAAACATCGGTATCAAATAAAGGTGTGTAACACATGGGCGCGGTTTGTGTACGTATGTGTATTGTGCAGGTCTCGATAACGATACGATAGCGTTATTTTTATTTATATATACTGTAAGAGTATATTGGATATATTGAGGTTATTGTTTTTTTGTTAAATAATATTTGTGTTATATGAAAATGTAGATTATAAGATATTTTTCGTAAAATTTAATTTACCTTTAACAAAAAAAATATTTGTCCTAAACTTTCATTTTGGTTTTTGTATATAGATATATTTGTTAGGGAGCTTTGACTTTGGTTTCTAAGTGACTTTTTATTAGTAAAAAATGTTGGAGACCAGAATATCCAGTATATTTTTGTGGGCACGTTTCACTCTACCCATTCATCCTGTCACCCGTGCACTTTTAGCTCATTACATGGAAAGAAAGGAAAATTAAATCCTTCTTTGTTTATACAAACGTACATATATATTACAAACGTAAGTTAATTCGAAAACGGAGTGTCTAAGTTTTCTGTGTTCAAAAAAAAATAAATAATCAAACCAAAAAAAAACATTAAGTACTTACGGATAAAATTGAATATATAACCATAGGTCGTCATCAGGCTTCGAAACTTAACATTCCCTAGATTTATTTTCATGTTTAATATAAATGATATATTGGAGTCTGTTATGGCACAGCAACTCACTAAAACACAACAATTGTCAATTCGATTCGTATTCGGGGAAATGAATTATCTTTATCTCTTCGCTCTGGTAACAAAACAATGGGCGGTGTTGACTTAAGTCAACGTCAATGTTCCTAAAATTAAATGATGCGTTCAGAACGGAGTGTCTTAACACGAGGTTTTCTCTGCCTATCCCGCTTCATGTAGAATGCTGTATCCTAAAAAAAATAGTTTATTAGATTCTATATATTATACATATAAATATATCATCGAATTATAAAGTTATATTTATATGTTTGTATGTTTATGTCATTATTATTATTATATATTTAAGTTAAATACGGTTTTTCTATATCGAAATTGAAAACAGGAAAAACGTTGCTCACGTGCTAGTTCACTTTAATCATTAACAAATGGCCATTGTTTTTGTTATATTTTTATTAAAAAAATGGCGGATTTATTATTGTTTGGTTGATTTTTTTGTTTTTGTGTGTTTATATTGTTTTTGTTTACAGTGTAGACAATTTAAAATAAAGTTAGATTTGATAAAATTTGTAATTAATATTTAAATATAATTTAAACAAATTAAAATTAAATCGAAAAACAAAACGAAATTGTCCAGTTTACGTTCAAGTCAAGTGGTGGGAATATCTAGTGAATTAAAATTTGTTAATGACACATAGGTGTTTTAAATAATATTTTAAAGCTAGATAAGATATCCAAACTAACTTTTAAAAAGTGCCTGCAAAATATTAATATTTCAAAAAAGAATATTTAAAACTTTGCATTTACAATTACCGTCTGCAATTATGGATTTCTCAACTGCACCATGATGAACTCATTATATTTAATAAGCGATATATAATTAACTTGAAAATATTCTTAATTTGATAACATATTAAGTTACAATGTTTAAATATATGACCTCAATATAAAAGGATAATGTGTGTTGCATTGATGCACTTACAATGGTTCAAGGTTCTAATATTAATAGCCTTGTAATTATTTGACAGTTTCAGTCAGTATCCCAAATATACAAGGGTAAGTAGGGGGAACCTAATGTCAAGACAGTCCGTATCTAATTTGGGAAACATCACGTGTTGAATAAAGTAACTCAACGTTGTATTGTCTTGTCATAAAGATAGGTAACTGAACACAACACTTTGTTTTGTCTAGGTACTAACGAGAAGAAATGTAAATAAATCACTCTTCATTATCAAAAGGAAACCCACAACCATCACGTTTAAAGTCTTACGACCCACTGCGCCAAGATAGTCTAAAAAGTTATTAGGTCCCATAATAAATTTTGTGTGCACGTTTGACAGGAAAATGAATCATGCTGTAATGCGCTTGTGATAAGAAAATCATTTAATATTTTATTTTACGCTTAAAGTAGGTATGTGGGGAAAATATGCATTTTGTATAAGCTATAGAATTTTAATAATAATTTTAGGTTTTTTCCGTTACTGAAATATCCTTTTTTCGGATATCTAAAATAAAAATCTTTTCTTCCTTTTGGAAAAATTAAAATTCCTGATTTTTCTATGTTCTGTCTTCCATATTTACAGTTATTCAATAAATGTCACAAAGTTATTTAGCCTTTAATAAAATCCTAAATTAGCATAGAAAAACGAATTAAGACACTTCTCTGTAATAAAAAATATATTACTTTTTCGGGCATTTAAAAAAAGAACACAAATATTAGCAAAACAAAATGGCCGATTTGTGTCACTATTTTAAACATGGCGTCATATACTTTATCTACTGATAAATTTTCACTTCCCCGTTGGGTATGTGGGCACAAACTAAATATGATTGGTTTAGCCATGAAGCCATTTGTTGTTTATCTGTGACACATACTTGCTAAAATTATAATACTTTGGTTAAATTTAACGTTGATTTTGCTTGTTCAATATATTCACTATATAAATAAAATGCGGAGGACGGAGAAATAAGTCTAATTCACTCTGATTTTTGTAACTTACCTATATAATACAGACATGTGAGAATAAAATCAGTTAAAATGCATTACTTAAAATTATGTTTATCTACACCAATATTATAAAGCTAAAGAATTGGATTAGGTGAATGCTCTAACCTCAGGAACTACTGGTAGTCTATAATCAAAATCTATATAAATAAATCCAAATAGACAAAAATTTATAAATAATGTTAGTGATATTATACTGCAGAAGTATTAAACAAGAGTTCTTCGGAGAATTTTGTACAAGCTAACGCCATCTAGTGACATTTACTTGAGTATTGCCACTCCGATATTCATTTGGAGGGTAAAAATATTAATTTTATAGTAAATTAAAAGGTCCGTCGTTTTTTTAAGCTTTTAAAATATGCTAAAATAATATTTTAACTAAAATAATATTAGTGGGGAACGGACTGTCTTAAAACTAGGTTCCCTCTGCCTACCCTGCTGCGTGTGGGATACAGTGTGAAGCTTATTTAATTTAATATAATTAAAATTATTTTTTAATAATAACGTTATATGTAACAATAATATAGTTTTGAAATGTAAGTATGTATGTAGAGTTAGAGAAGTATATTTTTATTCCGTCATATCTCTAGTATGAACAATGATAATAGCTTTTTAAAAATACAGTAGGGAAATTTATATTTTTTTCTATCTATAATTTTTTTAGAAAATTACAATAAAATCCTCTAATATTCTGTAACGAATTTAGACTAACAATAGAAATATATTTTTAGAAAATTTTGAATAATATAGACAATTTCCCAAAATTTTCTAAGAATAAAAAAAAATGTTTTCATTTAAAAATGTATATTTTTCCTAAATAAATATTTCAAAGACATAATAAAAGTTTATTTCTCATAGGCTGAGGAGGTGTAAAGTGATTTCGATTCACTCTCGCTACTATTGGCATCACGCCAACGAAATGACTTATGAAGTGTCTGTCTGTTTATTAATTTACTACTTATATTAGTAGCTTTATATTTAATTAATATTTGTTGAATAATTAATTCATATTGTAAAATAATATATAATATTATGTATGGGATATGTACGCTGTATCCCGCATACAGGGAACCTAGAGTTAAGGCATTCCATGCTCCACTTGCCGCACAATTTTTGAGACATTGTGTAATTAGTGTCGAAACTTAACGCCGCATTTTGTCTAAACAGAGTGTAAACACGAAAATGGTTAAATGCCCCGGGAAATAATTAGGAAACGAACCCAAAATCAGATCATTAGTTGGTCATACGCTGTAATCCATGTATATTGATTAAAAGCAGAGAGTGAAGTGACCCTGATATAATGTTTTTAAAGGCAAATAAAATAAAGAAAACAGTGTTTATCTTTCTAACTAGACAAATTATTAATTATTTTTCACATTTAACATTGAAACTATTCTGTACAAGTGTATCTTTAAGGACTTACGCTAGAAATCCACTATGAGTGTCACAGTTGGAGTCAAGCCAAGTACGTACCATTAACTATTGTTTATGTTTTATTGATTCGTAAATGCGATAGGCATACGTAATATTATATTACTACTAGCTTCTAAACGCGGCTTCGCCCGCATCGTTGAATAGTAATAACTAAGAAATGAAAAAAAATAGAAATAACAGTTGTGTGTAGCCTTCTTGTATAAATTTATTAGACTAGCATTCCTGCGATTAGCACGTCGTTCAAGCAAACAAATTCTGCGTCATTATAATATATTTATCTCATATATTATATCGGGCATAATTCTATTTAACTATTGAATAACACAAACAAAATAAATTGGTATTTGATGTGAAAAACCTTCTCTACAAATAATTGTAGAGTCAAGTATTAACGATATATTATAAAATTGCATCGAAAAAAGCTCATTAATTAATTGCATAATAATAATACCCGAAACCCTATTGTCCGTACAAAAGGAAAATCCTCTATAATAAATAATAGACCTAATTGGTTCTATTCGTGGGCTGAAAAAAATATTTTCCTAGCCATACGCTATAATGGCTGTTCTTTTGTTTTACGCAAAAAAAAGTCAAAACAAAAAAAAAAACAGAGAATACGAGAAAAAAATAACAAAAGCGCGTACAAAAACACCGGAGTCTGTGGCCGAAAAAACTCGCTCGCTCACTGTCCAAATAAATCATCAAATGAAAAAAAAAAATGAAAAAGGTCATTGTGTACATCAAGTCAGTGGAATTGACAGGCCCCGCCCGCGCACGCGATTGGAGGGTCCGCTACGAAATTTTGTACAAAAACCCCAACCTAGTTCCGCCTTCTAAAATGTTTTTAACGAACCAAAATGGCCGACCGGTCTATTTGTTTATACTCTATACCCTTATTGTTTCATTGAGAATTAAATAACTGTCGAAATTCAATCAAATTTATTATTAATTTTTAAAATATGGGTGCAATATTTTTAATATTCGAGACAATCATGGCGAATCGTGTGGGCTGTAATCGAGATGGTTGTGGGTTCGATTCCCACTCGAGGAAATGGAATTAGTTAATATTTTTATTTCCTTGCTCTGGTAACAAGACAAGCCCAGCGTTAAGTTCCGTCACTCAACTCGTACTGACTCGAAAATTGGGCAGTGCGTGGGGGAACGGAGTGTCGTAACACTAGTTGACTTCCACCCACCCTACTGCGGGATACACAGTGAACCTATATACATATATTTAGTTAGTTAGTAGTAGTTTTATCGCGTAAAGTATAATAGATGGTAGTGTGATATTGAATGAATGGATAAATGAGTAGACTAGTCATTGTAGAGATTATTGAGTTTTGTACTCTTTAATTGCGATATTAATAATGCTTTATAATTTTTCCCATTATTTTTGCTTTTATAATGTAATAAAAGAAATTTTGTGAAATAATAATATGACAATCTATAATAAATTTGAATAATAATTAGTAAATTATTAAAACGGTTTTATTAGTAAATGTAATATTGTTATAATAACAACAATTTTATTTACTATAAATATATAGGTATACACTAAAACGTAGTTTTGATATCGTCATAAAAATAAAACAAAGTATTTAATAATTTACTTTCTAAAAATAAAAAGAAATTATTCGTAACAAATATTTTTTTTTTACTTAAATTTAAGTTATTATTTTTTAAATTAATATTTAATAAATACTATTTTATTACGTTAAAACAAACATTACAAGACATATTCTTTAATTTTTCAGTTACTGGTGGTTTATATTTAAAATTAAATATTTTAAATATAAACCAATAATATTTTTTAGTAGAATTCCTTTTCATCCTCAATGCTTATTTTTAAATTATTTAAAAGAAACTAAAATCTAAATAAATAAATCAAATCAGCTTCACGCTGTATCCCGCACACAGCAGGGCCGCCTTCCGCCGAATTCTGGAGGCACTGCGTGTGGCGTAACTCAACGCCGCGTTAAAAAAACTAATGCTATTGAAATAAGTTTAAGAAAAAATATATCTCTGTCAAAAGTCTGTAACAGTTTCTAAAGTTCACCACATCTCAGCACACTCCCGAGGGACCTTTGACCGCCTCTATGAAGAGCCGATACACTAAGATTGGATATGCTATATTTTATTTAACTTGGAACACAAATTCAAGATACTATATACACTTAACTTACTTACTAAGAAATATTTTAAACGAAAATATATTCACAAGTGGAGCACAACCCTAACACTAGTTTCTCTTGGCCTACCTCGTTATATACATGCGTAAAACTAAAGTACTTATTAAAAATGTACTTAATTAAGAAATAAATTAGATTTGGTATCTCAAAGAAATATAAAAAAAATGTATCTGAGGTACATATATATAAAATTGTTTATCATAATTCGTATACCTCATATACTTAATTATAATTTAGTTTAAAATGTTAAGATGCTTCCCATATTCTTTTAGTCATTTGTTGAGGAATTATAAGCAATAAAAATTTCTTATTTAGGAAATTTCCTAAGTGTGAAATAACACTTTAAATACATTAAAAATAAACATTCCATTGTCACATCCAACTATTCGTATATCATTGCGAACAGTTGGATGTGGCAAATGAAGATCTAAAGTACTTAATTATAAGTTTGTTTTTGAAATAGATCTTCAAATATAAGATAAATTATTATTTTTCAAATATTTGTTTTTGTAAGTAGAAAAAAAAATTGTATTAACACATTCCATTCTCCATTTTCCATTCCATTTCAAGATATTGAGTCTTAAGTGGCGGAACCTAACGCCGTATTTATAATAACATAGATACAAATAAACAAGCATATAAATATATTAAATTTGCCGTATCCAAATAATCGGGGATCATCGCAACGTCTTTGGTTTGGGTCGTCGATTCGTCCACTCTATCGATCGTCTCACACCGACCTAGCTTTGTCTTTTAAAAACCGTCAGTTTCATAATACTTGCAATTCTTAAGTTTTAGCTAAGTTCTCAATAAGAAATATTTTTTTTTCAATATTATTTTATATTACGAAATTTAATTCTAAATTATAAAAGTATAATAAATGCTTAAGATTGTAAAGTTAGTCAAAAAACAATATTAATTAAATACTTCGAACACTCAATATCAATAAAAAAAACCTAAAAGAACTTTTAAAATCGAAATAAAAAAAATAATAATTAAAAATGGAGGTAATTATTATTAAAATTATTAATATACCCTCAAAAATAATGACTAAGATCAAAAGTGTCAAGTAAAATCATATCTAAAACTGAGTTAAACGTGACGCATCTTATTCCTATACTCTATAATACGGAGTTATTGAGATCGGTCGTCGCCCCAGACGGTTAGCTGGATAGCGATAAATATGAAACAGAACTTTTTTTTTTTCAATAATAATATTTCTTGATTGGTTCTTTAGAAGTCGTTGAAATTCAATTGTATTTGTGATCATGTAGTGTATATTTCAACGTTTGATTGTAAACGTGGCGGTTGTGGGTTCAATTCTATTGGAGTAAAAAATAATTTTCTTTTTGTCTCTCTAGTAATAAGAGAAAATGCGGCGTTGAGTGCCGCCACTTAACACGCAATGTCTCGAAAACAGGGAAGTGGGGAACTGAGCGTCTTGATTACTAGATACTCTCTGCCCTGCTTTATGCGGTTTATAGTGCAAAGCTATAATAATATTAAAAAATATATTTCAGATAAAGTTTTATATTATTTTTAAGTAAAGGGAGGAAAAGATTAATGATCAAAAATATATTTAAATCACATTTTGTTAATATTAAAGCTTACAAGGCGATGATAAACACAAATTGAAATCAGTCACGTGTTAAGAGACAATTAGTTAGCAGTGAGTCTTTACCGAAATATACTATTAAGGTTTGTTTCTAATTGAGAATTTTTGTTTCTAGTTGAGATGTTTTTTTGGATAGAACAACATACAAGTATAAACATATGTATGTACCTATATATATATATGAATTATTCTTTCTCTTATAAACAAGAAGAAAATTTTGACATTTTATACTATTCTGTCTCGAGCTCTATTCAGCCATTAAATAATAATAATATTAAAAAAAAAAAAATTATCAGCTTCACGCTGTATCCCGCACACAGCAGGGTAGGCAGAGGGAACCTAGTGTTAAGACACTCCGTTCCCCACTTTCTGCCGAATTCTGGAGGCATTGCGTGTTGAGTGACGGATCTCAGCGCCGCGCTTAACCTCGACACCAGAGCGAAGAAATAGAAATATAAATTTAAGTAAATATTTCATCTCCTCGAGTGGGGATCGAACCGACAACCAGTCGGTTTTACAGTCACACCTTGTGCCACTGCGCCACGACCGGCCTCAATAATAATATTAAAAGTAATATAATTTTGAATAGCTTGTTTCTGTATCATCCCAGTGTTAAAGAGTGTTCCTATTTTTTAAGACATAGCGTATTTAGGCACTCAAAGCTGCCCTTTGTCTAGTTACCGGAGCATGGATATGTAAAAATTTAATTCCCTCGAGTGGGATTTGAACCCATAACCGCTGTATTTAATGGCAGGCACTATGCCGACGAGCCATTACTGTCCTGTATACTATATTTTGATTTAAAAATAACTTTAATATATGTATTTCGATATCAAGCGGCAAGGTGAGACTATTTGCAAATATTATAGTATGCACGAAGTTTCCGCAACTTGCAAGTTGTGAAAAGTAAGAAAACCCAAGTTACCAATTTTGGTTTCGCCGCCCTATAGTTATTAAAGATAAACTTTGTGGATAGACTGGTACAAAACTTTTAATATAGTTATTTTTTTATAAATTTAAAAATGATTAAAATTTCGTGCTTTTTCCTGCATAACAGAGGCGGCGGTCAACCTAGTGTTAAAGACATTCAGTCCCAGACTTTCCGCCAAATTTTTGAAACATTGCATGCTTAGTGACGGAGTTCAACGTCGCACTTTGTCTTGAAAACAAGAAAATAAAAATAACATAATCCTTCATGCCTAGAACTTATATCCACCATATTTATAGTTAGAAGCTGATACAATACCGCGATGGATTCAATAAATTTTAAATAGAATCAAATAATATTAAAACGAAGAGCTACTTATTAAAAAAAAACTGTTAAAAAAAGTATATGAAATGCAACAATAAGTAATGAAAAAACAACAAATAAAAAATTACAATAAAAACCTATCAATACATTAACTGAAATAATAAAAATTTGACCTGCCACCTAAATTAATTAAGCAGATTAAAAAACAAACCATTTAACATTTATTTTTATCTGTAATATTTTTTATCTATTCCTCAAACGTCATTTTATAGTCCATTCACATACATTGTTTCAGTTCAACGTTCTGTCTTCGTGTTAATGACTTAATATTTAAAAAGAAACAACTTATACTACAATATACTATATACACATTAAACGCTTATTTTTTGTAGAATCTTAAGCTATCTGGAGTTCGATACTCTCGTTTCATAAAACTTGATTGACTAGTTTATATAAACAATGGCAAGCAAATAAAGTAATTTCATTAATTTATCAAATTATTCTGAATGACATAGAGCTGTCAAAGCATATTTTGTATCTTGGATATATATATTTTTATTTATATTGAACTTTATATAGATTTTTATCAGACAGCTGCATAGAGATATTAATTTAGTATTTTATAGAATTAATTAACTAATTTCTTGATATTTTACAAAACTATAAACAAGTTTAAGCCTAACTTATAAACCTTCCCCCGTTTGTATTATATGCTCTACATTTTTTTTATCTTCACGCCTTGGACTTGCACACTGTGCATGCACCTGCTGTTTTGTGAGGTGAACAGATAAAAGTTTAGGATTGAGACTCAATTCTCCATTTTCCGCTTTATCTAAGAAACATTAGTGTAAAACGGAATTAATCTTTTTTTTAACAAAATCAAGAAATCTGAATGATTTTTTTATTCTGTTTTGTATACTTTCTCCATATTATCTCTTACATAAGTAACTAATTCGCATCATAAAGCTAAAACCGAGCTCATCTCCTCTTCACATATAATATAACATAATATAAAACAAAAAAAAAGCTGACCGATTCAAAAAGAAACGCCAAAGCTGTCAAACAGCTAGCGCTGACGTAGAACCTGCCCTGCCTCAACCGCCGGTCGTTAACCCATTGTGTTATTTCGTTTTTTACCCGCATACGAACTAAATGTTGTTGTATGTATGTATGTATGTATAATACGTAATATAAAGAAGTGCGTATGTAGAGTTGGTTGGCCAATGTTGTGAAGCGATGTGAGAAAAATTGATTCAATAAAATATTAAAATTGTTGAATCGGATTGGATTTTTGTTGAATTTATGATTCTTAATAAAAGAAAATACCTACCTGTTGGAATTAAATAAAGTTAGGATGCATTGTGTTGTTAATGTCTATATGTGTTTTTCTTAATACTATGTTTAAAATATTTTTTTTTGTATGTAAATATATTTTACTAATATTTTATTGTATTTCTAATTTAATACAATGTTCAATTGTAAGTTATTTCACATAGAAAAAAAATTATAATATAAAAATATCAGCGAAATGATTACCCAAAATGGCAATAACATTGGTATTGCTTCGCGATCAAATCAATATTAAACTTACTTAATAATATGACCAACAATATACATTTAAATATTCAAATTACTATTTATTCGATACATATGTAACTAAAACATTAATCCTAATCAAAATATGCGGGATTGAGCGTGAAGCTAACAAAAATAAAAAATATATATATCTCAAGATAGCACAATGATTACATTTCAGTGGACATCAAGCACGGAATATATAAAACATAACTTTGACGTCCAAACCAGTCCATTCCGTAACAGGATTCTCAGTAGCCTTCGGTATTCGACTTAGGATCTTAGTTAGCTTGCATTTAAAAAAAAAGTTGATTTACTTTTTTTTTAATTTCGGGCTTACATACTGTGTTGATTTTCTCACGATTAGATCGGTTTTTTTTGTTCTGTGGGACGTAACTTTAAATACATGGATTTAGTGTTGTACTTTTTACTGTTTTTGTTTCACTGTTTAACCGGTTTTTGTTGTCTTTTCTGGTTTTAGATTGGTTATGCCATTGTTAAGTAATTGGTATGTTCTAAATGATGTAGTTTGTCTGTTCAGGTGTTTTATTAAAAAGGGAAAAGACATAAAGTGACTTCTTTCGGCCGTTCTCAATTATCGATTAGATCTCGCCGCAGCGTGTGTCATACGATGGGATGATTTGTAAATTTTAAATGCTATAAGTAGTATAATATTTTTTTGTAAGAAAATAGCTTCATGCTGTTTCCCGTATAAAACAAGGTAGGCAGAGGTAGCCAATTGTCAAGACACTCTGCTTTCCGCTGCATTTTCAGAATTGATGTCGTCTCTATCTTTTACCAGTGCGAATAATTGATCACCCAAGTGGGACTCGAATCCACAACCGTCGCGTTCATAGAAAGACGGCCTCACATTACGTTTTTAATCCAATAAAATAAAATACACAACTATGCTCTAACACAGATAAAAGGTAAAAATAATATTAATCTATTCGCCTTTCTATTAATATACCTTTCAAAACCCTTTTATCATCTGACGTAAATGATAATCTGACATTTAATGTCAACTTTATAAATAAATGACATATTAAGAATCAAAAATAATATATGTGATTTTAAATAAAAAATATAACATAAGAAACAAAATTACTTAAAGCCGACTTCGTTTGACGTTACCTAGAGGCTAGAGAAATATAAATTCTCAATATATTATATAGTTTATTTTATATTTTTCTAAATGATTGTGAGTTATACACTTATATTTATTTATATTTCTTATTTTTTTACATTCATTTTGTTCTTATTTTTTCACATATGTGCATACACTGCATCTTTAGTATAAAGGCACTCCGTTCCCAACTTTCCGATATTTTTTTTGATATAGTGCGTGTTGAATGGCGGAACTTAACGCCAGGCATTAAGTCTCTCATAGAAAACAAAAATAATTTCAATTTAATCCATTCTCCGAATGCATCGAATCCACAACTATAATATTAGTCAAACGCACTGGCACTGCGCCACTACCATCACCACGCATAAAATATCTTTCTTATAATATTACTATAATAAAAGTTCTATTAAAAAGCGAGCATAGACAAAACAAGATGGTGGCAACAATTTGTTCTCGACGACAAGACGGGCCAGTTTGTTCCTTTTTATTTTACTTTTCAACCGGATGAGTTGCATCACTTTTTGCAAGCCACAATCTATTTTGCGATCATTCGATACTCGATGGTCATTTTTGATTATAATCTACGATCGAAATTGTTAATTCTATTATGAAATGCTACAGAACTAGTATAACTATTAATATTAATATTCTGAGTATAACTTTTTTTATATTTGGGATTTGTAGATATAGTCTTCTGCTGGACCACTGTAGTAGTAGTGTGAAAAAGAGATACTAATGCTTCTCATTTTATATTCGAATGTTGAATTAAACATTTATTTTACAGAATTTTATTATATAGAATTAAGTAGAATTATTCCAAAATGTACAAATTAAATATAATAAAATTACACTTAATGAAATAAAATAACTTATTAAAATAAAAATAATAACAAGTAAAACCATCTTCAGACTATTTAAATAACTGACTATGAAAATTATAGTCTTCCAGCAAAGAATGGAGGAAATCATTTTTTACTTTTCATATATTTAAGTTTCATAAGTAAACAACTAGCACAGCTGTGTTGAAATTATAATGTAAATATTATAGAAACAATGAAACGCGGTAGTAAACACAAAAAAACAACAAAATCTTTTAAGAATGTTTTGAATTCTTCTCAGTTATGAGTAACATGAATGCCTCAAATCTAAGATTAATTTATTTGATACTTTAATTATTGTTATAATATTACATTCTTATAGATTATATTTTAATGGCCATCATAGCGCTGTGGGACACCATCTAACTATTAATGTGGAGATTGTAGGTTCGATTATTGTTAAAAAATGAATTATTTCAAACACTGCTAAGACGAAGAGCGGGTTTAACTTCCGCCACGCAATGTCTCTAATTCGGGCGATTAACGGAGAACGGAATGTCTTGACACTAGGCTATCTCTGCCTATACTGCTATGGTGACGCGTCAAGCCGTTTATTAATTTAAAGTGTATTAAGAATTAATACAAACTAAGAGATCAGTCAGAAAAGGCCATCAATGTACGAGTATGTATGTAGGAACAAGATGAATATCTTATTATATAATCGAGTTCCCTTTCTCTTGACGATTCTGTATTTGAATACAAGACCTCAATACCATTTTCAACAATCTATATATATACATAGATAGAAATATCTTAATATATTTAGTAAGGCATAATGAACATTTAATTAATACTTTAATTATAACCGAAGATATTATTACAATTAGAAGGTTAAGTTTTGTATAAAAAAGGTTCAAAATAGGATTTGAACGCACGCTTGTTCCGCTTGAATCCGTTCAAGATATAGTCAAATTTACTGTGTGATCACTATAACTCTTTTATTAGTATTTTTGTAGATATTTTCAAAATTATAAAAGAAGATGGTCATTTGACAAATCAATGTTATTATTTAATATATAATATTATCAATTGTTACAATATAACAATAAATAAATGCATATTGAAAACAAAAAAAAATAAAATGAAATGGGTCATTCGATTTCGGGCTGAGCGAAAGTGTCAGGTTTTTTATTTCGCTTACTTTCGTCTGGAGGCCGCGGTCACTGGGAACTTATTGTTGGCTTAGGCTGTACTTACGATGGACTATTTTTTTATTATTCTTTTTAAAACGGTAAGGTCTCTTAAGTATATTAATAATTTTATAAATTCTTAAAAAATGATTATATTGCACATATTCATTATCAAATATCTTAAAGTAGACTTAGAAAAAAAACGTAGTGATTTTTCACATAGATCTTTACTAACACTAAATCGTCGGTCAATTAAATAAAAAATCGAAAAAACGTACTAATGAGTTATGCATTTTTAAATATCAATGCAGAAAATCACTTTTTAAGTTGTATTTTATTTATAAAGCTATTCCATCAAAAGTTTAGATCTTTTCATTATACAATATTTTGAGATTATTGTTACTATAATAAAAATGCAAGTTTAAAAATGTGATTCATATTACAAAAGGCAAATTTTGCATTTACATTATTATTTTGAATATTATCATACAAAATAACTGGAACTGTACTAGAAATATTTATGTAAATATTTATAAAGATTTACTTTATTTAGAAAAATAAATAAGTGTATAGTGCAATATAATTTAACGGCATAGCGCGGTGTTGAGTTCCGCCACTCAACACAAAACGTTCTAACTTCAGGTGCAAGGTGGAGAACGAGTGTCTTGATACTTAGTGCACTACAGTTAATAATATTTATATATTTATATAAAAGTATAAAACAAAAAATGTCGTCGAGGCCCGAAGTCAGTGGGCACGCGGCCTAATGGGATGTTAGCAAGCAGATGTTTTCGCAAATTGAGTTATGACTCACTCTTCACTCATACCCTGTCCTTTTTCCACGTATTATTTTGATTTCGTTAAACATACATACAAATATACATTCATATGTATATATGTAACGATTATGTATGACCTAAATTGTATTAATTAATATCTTCATGACGTTTCCCTTATTTAGTAGTGTAGTCAAAAGGAAACTGGTGGACACTACGATTCCCATTTTTGATCTAATTTGCAAGTTTGCATTGTTTGACGGAACTCAATATCTCACTTTTTGTCTTGGTGACAGAGCAAGAAATACGATATAGAACCCACGACTTTCTCGTTTATACTGAGCGTTTACAAGCGCTTCCACGTTGTCCTCAAATTTTAACATTGATCGAGTTAAATTTATGTAATTTACCATGTTAGTTGTATATATTTTTATTTTATTTACTCTTTTTAAATGATCACTGAGTAGACAAAGGCATGGTGACTAATCTCTCTGTTCCTTATTTATCATAACATCGTCGTGAACATACATAACAACTCGTTTGAAGTAGGTATAGTTTATAGTTTTAAATAGTTTCTATAATAGTTACATTTTAAAAATATTAATCTTTTTAATACAAATAATAAAACTATTTCAAATGCTTTCCAGGCACAGTTTATTTTAAAAAAGCTTACTAAATGAACAAAGCTTTCAAATCAATTGATGTTCAATTATTTTCAGTTTATATTATGTTTATTTTATTTGCTCTCATTACAAGAATCTTGACGTCGCCATGACAACTAATAATGGCTTATTTTCTCATATCAGATTATTATAAAAGAATTTGTTTTTTTATTTTTTAACTTCATTTACTTACTTTATTCTATCTTAATAGTTAAGACACTCTGATTTTCACTTTCTGCCTGAATTTGGGGTGTGTTGTTGGCGTAACTCAACGCCTCACAAATTGTTTTGATTATTATGTAAGTTTTTATTTTCATGAATATAAGTGGAAAATTATGTTTTTAATTTACCTTTCAATATAATTTTTTTAGATGATTTTGTGACGCTAACATAATTGTTGGTAATTGATATGTTTATAACAACATTTTAACGAAATCTGGAGTGTCTTAAGAGTAGCCTCGTCGATTTTGCTTTTTAATAATAATATAATTTCGGCAGTAAATTTTACACTTTTAAAGTAAACAGTAATATAACATTTTTATTATACATTGGATGAAAAAATATATATGTAAATAAAACAGATGTAAACCTGTAATCCTAGAAATTATAGAATTAGTAAACAAATAAATATACATTTACTCTATAATATTACAGATTCAATGTTCTTGAACAGGTGGAGGACTAGAAACGCCCACGATGATATTATGTCAAGTCCGGAATAGCACAATGGTGTAACATCAAGCATTGTGGTTTTAGATTTTATTTTTAGACAAGTTCTTTATATTTAACTATTCATAGCCTGTAACTTTGAGCAAAAAGGATATTCCCGTTTTTTTCCTTGTTTCTGTACTAATTTCGAAAAATCTTTCCTTAGTTGCCTTATACTCTCTAAACTAATTTACTAAATTTCATTTTCCGTCCGTCCATCTGTCAGTCACTCAGCAATGGTAGAGTTTTATATATGGATTAAAATTAAACATACTATATATAAAAATGTTGCTGTATCGGTAATTTATCAGTAATTACTTAACAACTTTTAATATGTCGACATTATATTATTTTACTTATTGAAATTATTATGTTAGATATATATTATTTGAATACTTATATTTACTGCCAATATGCTTAGTAATTTTTAGATATAATAAATGTTCTGATTAAAGAAATGTCTCATTCCTAAATACCCTCTTTATACCTCACTGACTATAGATAAAATATATATAAATTATATACATACATAGTATAGTAGTAGTGGGAACGGAAGGTTCCATCTGTCTACCCTGCCTATATACGGGATACAGCGTGATGTTAAAAAAACAATTAGATATATCTATAGTTATATATTATATTTATAAAGTATAGGTTACTATAAAGTGGGACATACAAAACCGGATAAAGCAAGTATAGGAACGTAGGAAACATTTGATTGCATGCAGACCGGAATGGCGTCGTAACATTGACCGTTCCTTCTCAGGTTCGACTTGACCTTTCACTATTTTATCTGTGGTTACAATTTATATACTTATACGTATTTTGCAGTATATTTTGTGGTATTTGTAACAAATTATAAATTGTATATAGATTAACGAAACATTTGGTTGATAATTTTGTTTTTTTGACTATTGTGCAGATAAAAATATTTTTAAAAAGTTCCTATATTTCATCAATTATGTAGTTTTGAGTACATTTAAGAAGAAGTTATAATGATACAAAATTATATTTTAACGGTTTGAATTTCGAAAGCTTACAAGAGACGCGGGTTCAAATCCCGCTACATAAAATTTTTTGTAACGTCTACGTTTTCTAAATAAAAAATATTTTATTCATCTCACAAAACGCATTACGCGTCGCGTAATGTATGAGTATGGAGTAAGTATGACCTACGACGGCTTGAGTCGATTTCAATTTGATGTCAAAACATTCATAAATTATGTTTTTACAACCAAAATTACTTTAAGCGTTAAACTCACTTTGTCTCGTTTAAATCTAAGTGTTATTGTAATGAAGTATTTATCTTAAATTATATTAAAATGTTAATGACACAAGATCTGCACTTGACATTTCAAAGCTTCCTCGACACTCAAGATTTTTGTACAAGTATAATTATACGGCGTAATGTACTGTGGGGAGTGAAAATAAGGTGAAATGTCAAAATCATAAATAAATATCGATATCGAGTTTTAATAATAATAACAATGTTTTTGAGGCCGTCGTGGTGCAGTAGTGGCGTCTGAATGTAAACGGTTCTGATAGGCAAAGCGTGGCGTTGAGATCCGTCATTCAACAAACTATGTCTCGATACGGTACGATTGAACTACTATCTTAACACTTCTCTCTGCCTATCCTGCTATGTGGAAAAAAAGTGAGTTTTATTCCCGATGTAATTTTTTTTTTTTCCATTTTGCCTATCTATTAAGACATAGCACGACATTGTGTTCCACTATCCATATGGAACACAACGCCGTGCTTTTTTTTTTCTCTTGCAATGTCTATAAATAGGAAGCAAGTGAAGAACGAAACGTCTTTCTCTCCGCCTTCACTAAAGAAAATAAAAAATAGTCATATGTCATCATGATTTTAGGGAGTCTAAATGAGATGACATGTCATACTCATAATTACTTCTATAATGTTGCCAAATTTTCATAATAATATTATAATATATATTTTATGTTAATATTTATTTCGGTATTGCAACAATGTACTGTAGTGACCTTTGAATAATATTTATGCATTTATTATTATTACCAACTCAGTTTACGTTTTTAGTTGTTTTAATAAGTTTCGTTTTTCCTTAAATTATCGTAAGAAATAATCTAAGTATGCTAATTTATTTTTTGCCCTTTTATTATTGATTAAAAACATCAATTTAAATAATGATTAAAAAACAGTTACATAACTTATCAAAAAATATCTAACTTCTACATAATCTGACAAATAATCCTCAATAGATATAAAAAACACAAAAAAACAACAAAATTAAAAAAATAATAATATGTCATCATGCTAAACTTAATTATAATAATATTTAAAAAGTTTAAAACGTATTTGTCACGTCGCTCGTCTAAGCAAGATGGCCGCCGTAGTAACATTGACAGTTGTGTAAGTTCGCCTTGGCCGAGCGCGCGCGCAAGGACTCGCGCCAATGAGGGCGCGAACTTGGAATTGAATTTGGAATGCTATGCTCCTTTTAATATTAAAAAAAAACTATATTGAGTTATTCTGCCATAAATTCTTCTTTAATATGCATAATGAATTTTTTGACACTTATTTATTTAAAAAAAAACATATATGTAAAATTATTTAAATAAATCAATTGTATAATATTTAAATTACATATTAACTATATTCGATTAATACTGAAATGGTTTTGGTATTTTATAAGTATTAAGAAAATATTTGTATGCATTTTGACGAGTCATAATTTACGAAGCTAAATTTAGATTGTAAATTGCAAGTGATTTTATCAAATTCTCTGAATGCGTTCATGACCC
This sequence comes from Heliconius himera, assembly GCA_021202915.1. Taxonomy (NCBI): domain Eukaryota; kingdom Metazoa; phylum Arthropoda; class Insecta; order Lepidoptera; family Nymphalidae; genus Heliconius; species Heliconius himera. Next base: position 104,712 of record JAJHJA010000479.1, read on the forward strand.
GCTTTCATTTATTTATATAATTCAAGGACAATCAACAGGACAAGATAAATCAACAATTATTATAATTTTTATTCAAAAATTATGATAACACGGTTTTTTTTTAATATTGTTAATAAAAAGTCGTACAAACCCAATAAAATATATAAAAATATTTATCTTTCGTTTTTATAATAATGAAAGTGGATTTATTTTACATGTTATGTGTTATTTATTTATTTATTTTTATATAAGCTTATGGTCGTTGTGGTAAAGAAACGTGCATTAAGATATTTCAAGCGCCAAAAAGTTTCCGACGGCCGATTTTTAGCCTACGACCCGCGTAGCCCCGTAGCGACATTAAGAAACTTCTATTAAAACTTAATAAAACTAAATAATTTATATATTTTAGTAAGCACTCCATGAGAAAGTACTAAAATAATAAATGTTAAACTTAATATAAGTAAATCAAAGCAATTAAAAATGAAAAAAAAAGACTGCTGTTATTGTTTTTAAATGCGCGACCGAAAGAAGTTTACAATAGTTTCTGTTAGAACAAAAACAATAAAAAAAAGATTGAATATTTAAATATGTATTAGAAATCTAGAATGGCATTTTCACTATGCCGTCATTGGCCTTCGGTCAAAATATAGGTTGCAATTTATTAACGCACACACGCGTCGAAACGCACACGGCCATGGTGGAGTCATAGAAAAAAGAGCGGGACAGATAAACAGTAATGAGGGGAGGGGATGTCAGGGGGTGAGAGGGGAGGGGTGGACCACAAAAAATGTGCGTAACCCTTACACACTCTACGGAACCCAAGATTAAGACGAACGAACGAAATTTCTTTTGTTTTGCCGAATTTTCAATATTTACTCGAGTACTTACATGCGTCAGAGGTGGCCTGTTCCTCCTCGGTCCAGTTTGTCACTTCGGTGGTAATTTTTGATGGTGGTAAAAAAATTATTTGGAGTTAAAAAATAACGGAAACAACAAAAAAGTTCCGTTCGAACTAGTTAACTGGTCATAGACACTGCCCTGTCACACTGTCACTCGACAAACACATCACGATCGTCACAAAACACCAAATATTTAATTTATTATATCTTAAAATTAGTTCGGGCCCTACGTTTCCATTTGATATGTGTGCATCGCAGCGGAATATACAATAACAATTTAAGTTAGAAAAAATCCCAAAAATATTTATCTAATATTAAAACTTTAAGTGCACTACACGATATGAATATAATTTTTTATTTAATTCTTACAAAATATAGTTCTTTATAGTACAATAATAATTTTTTTTTGATTTTAGTGTTGTATTTTGGAGGTTTTTTTCGGTTTACGCGTGTCGTGGTAGTGAATGGGAGCGGAAATGCGACTCTCTACTGATTGTGCATAGACGGCACTGCACCGACGGCGCACACTGTACTAGCGTGCGTACTTAGCCATTACCTTGTATTTACTGCGACTCGGTGACGAGATATGCGCTCTTGATACTTGATGCACCGGCCTTTGTTGGATTTTTTGGTTATTTTTTGTTTATTTTTTGGGTTTTGATTCTGGTTAGTAGGGCTAGATGGTGTAAATTTGATGGTACTACAAAAAATATATTGCTGGAAAATTTTCGAAAAACAGCGTATATTATGAAAAATAAGGCTCCATTTTAAATAAATAATAATTATATACTTTAAATTACTATATTCTTCAATATTTATTGTACCCGACACTTGCAAAACCATTAAAAACATTGTTCTGAAACTACACAATAATGTTTGCGTTATCAGATACATAAATAGAAGTTCGTTGCACGGTTCTAGACGGTTCGATCGCGGTACACGGCACACATGCGCAGAATGCACCGTCGTTTATGCAACCTTTGCTAGTGTGAGTGCTCGCTTGTATTCGAACCTCGACCATTTGAATAGCACCCGCCTATCATATCTCCTGTACGCACGCAAACACATTCAAATTTGGCCGCGTATCCACAAAACTAGTGAAATTGCGTGAAATTTCGAAAAAATTGGTAACTTAAAATAGAAAGATTTGCGTCTGTGTGCAAAGTGTTTGTGTTAGTGTGCACTTTTTTATCGTTTTTTTCTCAGAGTGTGGGTGCGTTCAATTGTATAGACATTGCCGGCGTGTGTGTGCGTCTGTACACAGGCGTAGCGGTGTGGGTAGTTCTTATAAGAAATGGTTCCGTGAAAAATTTTGTGGGAATCCGTATAGATGGCGCTGGGACTGATGCAAATAGTACCATCAAAAATTATTTTTGGACGACGCCAACCTGAAATAGTCTCTATCTGAATAAACTTAGAGATTATTTTAATACAATAATTATATTTAAAAAATTTCGAGTATAGCATGACTATACCCATTTTCCAATCGTGATGGGTAGCCATTTTATTTCGTGACGCGTTCAAGATTATTAAAGATAATTATTAGTTTGTTAATGACACTTAATAATAACAATTGTAATATGAGGATGTGATCAAAACTGAGTTAATATTTAATTGCGATTAGTTTTAATGTTCGTTAACGTAAATTTTCGCTTTCTTGGGTGAAAAAGCACTTTCTAGTGATACTTTCTTTTATATGGGGCTATTTTAGTCTAGTTTAAAGCTAATGATTGTCATAAACTTATTGTAAAAATATTTTTAGTGATGCATTTGTTGAGTTTCTCGCCGGATCTGCCTATACTGCTTTCCGAACCGGTGGTAGCTTCAGAGAGAACTGACAATACTGACATTTTTATATCTATTGAGGATTGATTAAAAATTCTTTATTACGAAATTTGTAAATAAATAATATAATATATTTTTGCTTTATTTTGTGTATGCGGTAAGAGGTTAGTAGTATTTACTCTGTTTTATTAAAGTAATGATGTTTACTTGTTTTTGTTTTGAGGCCGGTCGTGGCGCAGCGGCACGAGGTGTGACTTGTTACTTGTAAAACCGACTGGTTGTGGGTTCGATCCCCACTCGAAGAGATGAAATATTTACTTAAATTTATATTTCCATTTCTTCGCTCTGGTGTCGAGGTTAAGCGCGGCGTTGAGTTCTGCCACTCAACACGCAATGCCTCCAGAATTCGGCAGAAAGTGGGGAACGGAGTGTCTTAACACTAGGTTCCCTCTGCCTACCCTGCTGTGTGCGGGATACAGCGTGAAGCTAATAAATAAATGATGTTTATTAATGTAGATTATTAGTAGGTTTATTAAGGTAGACAAGGCTTAATGTAGATTACGTTAGCCTGATTAGCTAATTAAAGGTGGTGAAACGGAGTGATATAGCACTTAATTAATAGACATTTGGCTCAGCGGCACAACGTCTGCCCGTAAACGCGAGGGTTGTTGGTTAAATTCACCCTCATGGGAATGATTTTTCTCCCTCCACTTAATGTCATAAATGGGGGTAGGAGTGTCTTAACATTAGGTTTCCTCTGCCCACCCTTATAAATCTAAAAAAAGTTAATATATTCTATATAAATTTCTTCAGGGACAGAGTACCCTCTTCCCTATCCAACCGGTGTCGCTGTAAAAGCCAGTAGGGCTAACAGCATAATTCTCAAGCTCGAAAAAAAAAGAAAAGTTAATATAAAGTTTTTAAGTGTGACACATATTATATTTAATTTTAAAATAGTAAGAATGTTATTCATAGAAAAATATTAAATAATATATTTTTAAGAAGCTCTGCTTAAGTAAAGGCAACGGGTTTGATTTCAGTATGAGATATTTTTGATTTTTTAAGACATTAGTTTAGAGAGAATAAAAAAAGAGTTAAAAATTTACAACATCTCTCTGATGTCTGAAATAGAGAAAAGTTAGAGAAAACAAAGTTTAGCCTTTTTTTTAACGTCACGACGACAAACTATTGCTTAGATTTTTGTCGATTTTAAACCACGACAAAGAGCGGCGTTGCGATTGGCTACTCAAAACGCAATATCTCGAAAATTGTGCGGCGTTGTAGGAATTGGAATGTCTTAACCCTAAATTCCTTCCTGCTACATGTGCAACATAATACACTAAGTAACAAAAAGAAAACGTAGTGTCATATCACTATATTTATACATGCAAAACTATATAGAAATGGCCAACAACTCAACCATTCGGTAGCCAGCGGGCACTCTAAGAGGTGTTAGTCAAAGTTAATGACAGATAATGTGACGATTTTCACACTTAGACTTGTTAGCTTGACAAATATTTCACTGGCTTGTGTTTCACAACCATTAACATGGAGATTTGTCTATGAATACTTATATAACGCAAACAAACGTATAAGAGGCCGTCCTGGCGCAGGGATACTAGCGTGCGACTGGAACTGCGACGGTTGTTAGTTCAATTCCTACGCTTGGGGCTGAAACTTTTGGTGTTTTCATTTACTCGCTCTGGTAACGAGGCAAAGCTCGGCGTTGAGATGCGCCACTGAATACGCAATGCTACATTAATTCGACGGAAAGTGGAGAACGGAGTGTGTCAACACTAGGTTCTCAGGTTTCCTCTGCCTACCGTGTTATGTTTGGGATACAACGTGATGCTAAAAAAAGGGTACAAGATTTTCGATGTAGTTTGATAAGAACGTATGGCTTAGTCGTCAGAGCGCCGGTTTAAATTTCGCTATGTTTATTGTTTTATACGTTTTCTAAAAAAATATTTGTCCTTTCGAAGTATGGAATAACGGTTTTTAAATATTAGAGAAGATGTGTATTTTTAAAATTTTAGGTTGCCAGATAGAGTTTAGTGTTGAGACACTCAGTTCTGCAAGTGACAGCTTTCTGCACGTTGCAATCGTTGCTAAAGGCATAATATAAAAAAAATATAGAGAATAAAAGCGAAATGATAGTAAATGTTATATACATTTCTTATATTCATGGTACAAAATCCACAATCTTTTTTACAAGGCAGAATCGAAGTAACGAACACTGTCATATTACTTTTTAATCACCAATCGATCAATACCATCGAGACGTCAACGTAAAAAACGGAAATCTTATAATAATATGTTCAAATTAATTTTTATTAGGACGACGAACTTAAAATTACTTTCAGACGGTACATTTCTCTAGAGAACAAGAAAGACACTTTAAGTTCGGACCACTTTATTTAGCCGGCGGTTTCTAAATATATCTACTAAGCGTTACTTTACGATGGACATATGGTTCAGTAGTAAATAAAAGTAAATTTTGTATGGGATACAAGTTATTTTTCCATTAATCCTTGTAGGATAATAAATAATTGGTACAAAAAAGACAGGCAAGGCCAATGTAGTGTTAAAATATAGCATTTTATTCTTTTGTTCTAAATTAATAAGAACGGCGTTGAGATCCGCCACTCAAGGGGCAATATCTCGAAAATTGGGCAGTAAGTGTGTTACAAACTGTCTTAACTCTGTCCCATGCTATTTGCGAGACATAGGGTAACGCTAAAAAAATAACTTAGCACTATCTCGTAATGGCTGTAAGTAACCTCACACCGCACACTGTCTTCCTAGAGCAGAGAAATGTATGAATTTACAATAAAGGAAAATGAATTTAAAACCTTAGTGCTCACAATCATACACCATTCAACCGCGCAATGTTGGGTCTTAAACGAAATATTGAAAGCTATAAAAATATTTATTACATACTTTTATAATGTCAATCATTATCTTGCCTCTATAGTAGAGTAGTGGACAAAAAGCTTAGTGTTACAGCACTCTATCCTTATTTTTCGACCAAATTTATACCTTACATGTTAGGTGACGTAACCTAACACCGCACTTAATCTAACCAGAGCCAAAAAAATAATATATTATCATTCTCCCTAATAAGAATAGAACCTATAACCGTCGCATTTAAAATCAGGTCCTATCCCATTTAAAATCAGGTCACTATACAAAATATAGAAAGGTATACAAATATTCTTTACACAAAATTTCATCTGCTTCATTATTTTCATTTTAGGGTGTCGCTGACAAGGCGTCACGGTTCAGTGGTTACGTGGGTCGTCTGTGAGTGACGTCTTCGAGTCCCGGATCTATTGACACGTAAGATATAGAATATAAAAAATACTTTAGGAAAATATATTTTATAATATGATTATTGTTAAAAAAACCGTCTGGACGGGATACAGCGTGAAACTATAAAAAAATATTAATAATATGAAAAATATAATTTATTAAAGCCATCGGTAAATAGACAGATGTGTTTTAACACTAGGTTTCTCTGCTTACCCTTTGAAGTATGATAAGTTATAAAGCAGCCTCACGCTGTATCCCACACACAGCAAAGTAGGCAGAAGGAAACTTAGTGTTAAGATACTCCGTCCTCCCATCTCCACAGAAATCTACAGGTATTACGAATTGCGTAGCGGAACTCAACGCCGTGCTTTGCCTAAGAACAGTTACATAAACGCCAATCATAACATAATTTAACAACAAAACACTATTGAGGCCATTGTAGCGGAATACCACAGCGTCTGGCTATAAACCCGACGGTTTGGGGAATGAATTATTTTCATTTCCTCGTTCTAGTGACAAATCAAAGCGCGGTTTTGAGTTCCGCCACTGAACAAGCAATGTCTTGAAAATGTCTAGGTTCCCTCTTCCCACCCACTTAGTACTGCCCTACACTCTCCAATGAAGCTACATGCAAAGTATTAACCTAAGATTTCTGCGAACATTAGTTTCGGTTGTTACGATTACGTTTTAAAATTACGTAAAAATTACGATTATGTTTTATAATCCACGAAAACGACGTTACGGACAACAAGTCAAATTTTCACATATAATTCAACTGAAAAACGCCAAAAAAACGACTTCTATAATAAATAAAATTTCCTTTAGCGTAAAAAAACGTAAATTTTTACGACAATAATAAATATACGTATATACTCGTACATAGATATATCGTATGCGATTTTTTTGGAACTACATTTTTACAGTGGACGCAGATATTGCTACCTGGTGCGTGTTTTTATCGGTTTATTGTAATCTACGGAGTATCGGCCGTCAGTGGATTTTAGCCTTTTTCAGGTTAAGTGCCTTTTAAAAATAAAAATAAATGCGGAAGCTTAATAGTTGGTTGTAGTCGTGTAAAATATATTGTGGATTTTTGTTTGAACTTTGCTATTTTTGGGCAAAAATTTGTTTGTTTTTCTTTTTCTATACAGCAGCTGCAGTAGAGCTTAGCTGGTTTTCAAATGTTATAATATGATTGTCCATTTTAAAGGTTTTTTTCTAATTTTACTATGAGAACGCTATGGTGCAGTGGGATAGCGGAAATTGTTGTATGTTCGATCCCCACTCTGGGGAATTATAAATTTAAAAAATATTTAGTTTATTTTTATTTCCTTTATTATTTATTTATTATAAAAAAAATACAAGGCAAACGAGCATACAGGCCACGCGATGGTAAATGATCACCGCCGCCCACGAGCTCGTGTAACACCAGAGGAGCTACAGGTGCATTGTCGGCTTTTAAGGTAGAGATAGACGCACTTTATAAAGGTACCCATGCCACAGGTAGGCCATTTCCTACACGACCGCATTATAATGGAGTGCTGCGTATCCAGATGGTAGGGATTTAAGCTTGTGAAGTAACGTACGGTTACAAAATTTAGATGCAGGTACCAGGTCAAAAAGTTCACCAGAACACTCCTTATGATAAAGGTGCAGCGTTGAGTTCCACTATTGAACACGTAATGTCTCTTAATTTGGATGGAATCTGGGAAACTAATATTCTTGGCCCTATGCGACATATTATTACTAGCTGTTAAATTTTCAACATTTTTGGAAAGAACGGGAGAGATTCTCTGATCTAAACTTTTCGAGCTGATATATGTTTCGAAAAATTACAATAAGAATAATGTTAAGGTACCGAAATAGGGATCATATAAATTTAAATTTTTTTTTTGATTGTGTAACCGTAAAATATTTATTATATTATATATTATTAATACAAGAGAATATAAATAGACACTATGTATAAAGAATACACACTATGTGTGTGTGTCTATGCCTTTTATTATGTAACTTAACGCTGCCTTTTATCTAATAATAATTAAATTGGTAAAACAGAAAATATAAGTTTGGAAATAGTATTATTGGAGCTTAATAAGTTTTAATTAATTTAGTTATTATTAATTTTATTTGAAGTTACAGTATAGAATATTTTGCTAACATACTGAGTAGAGTAAGTAGAATTTCTATAGTTAAGTAAATTATAGCATATATCGCAGGATGTAAGCCTGAAACCTTATACACCAATTAATTACAGGAAATCTTACGCGTTCAGGATTTAATACTTGTATAAAATATTGTTTTCCTATCCTTATGTACATATCTGTAGATAAAGTCTATCCGATTTTAATTAAAATTGCATTTTAAATAAACAATATCTTTTGATTTTAAAAGTTTATTTTAGTTTGACAAAAATAAATTATAAACGCGAATAAGAAGTTATATACTTATTTCTTATTTATATACTTATTTCTATGTAAATCAAATAAGCCACACACAAAAAGCTTAACAAAAATTGACAGCTCGCCTAACAATATAAGTCTAACTAAATTAAGGGACAAACTCGTGGACAATGAATGAGGCGACGAGAAAATCATTACGTTTTTGCCTTTTTTTTAGCTTCACGCTATATCTGCTGATGTATATATAATGTTAAGACACTCCGTTCTCTACTTTTCGTTGCATTTTCGAAGTATTGAGTGTTGAGTGGAGGAACTGAACACCGCTCTTTTGCCTTGTACTCGTCCCACAGCGAAGAAATGAAAATATTAATAAATAGTAATTCATTCCCCCGATTGAGAATCGAACCTACAACCGTCGCGTTACATTCAAGCGTTAGTGCCCCAGCGCCACGACGGCCTCGTTACGTTTAAATTTGAAATATAACCAAGTACACAACATAATACAGTTGTAATCCTACACGCTTATCACATAGCGCACAAACCTCATACGACGCGTTAGAAGCTGTAAGAACTTAAATGCACTCACGAAAAAACTAGAGCAAATTCCTTTTATAGAAGCCGCCATGACACTTTTTTTGTCGCCGACCTAAGATGGCGCGTCTAAAACAAAAGAAGTATCGACCCCACCCACTCGCACACAAAAAAAAATTGGCAAAAAAAAAAACTAGGAAAATTCCAGCAAAAACTCAACACAAAATAGTTGTTCAAAATGGATTGGTGAAAATAAAAATGTCACGGGATAGGGGACGCAGGACGTGTATAATCCCGCAGCGGGCATGCAAAGTCGTCGTATAACAGTGGCACAGTTACCGAGAAAGGCATCAGTCGACCACTTGTTGCTTTTGCCAACTCTCGCCTCCACGCTGGTAAACTTCGGCTATTCACCCCTACTTGGTCCAATTATCCGCACTCTGCGATCCCGGGAACGGAATTTGAATTCCTTTAAGCTTTATTCAACTTTTAATCTAACTTAATTTTCTAATTAAGCGATTTTTTTTAAAGCACAATCACTACGCGAAGCCCTATATGATAAATTACGGAACTTTTAAAGGAACTGCCAATATATTATATATTTTTATTGGAACAAACGTCAAATTTCGTGTTTTTAGTTAGTTTTTATACTGTATTTATACGTGTATTAAACGTATAATCGATAGAACACCTATATCAATCAACTCTCACAGCACTTCACCGTCTTAGAACTCGCAAGACACTTGGACCGCACTTACAAGAAACTCGACATATGTGTTATTATCAAATATATAATTTCCGCGATTTTGGTACCGAAATTTATGTTGAATTTAAATTTTTTTTAGCTATATTTCAGTAGTGGTTTATTGGTCGGAAATTTTAGAATTTAGCTTGTGATTGCGGAGCGTAGAAGTTGCATTAGTGCACGCCGGGGTTGCAACAGGTTGTTTGGCGAAGGCACGGAGCGACGCATGCGCCCTGCGCGACCGATGCACCGCGCCACAGTGGCACTAAACGTGATTGTATTTAACTTTATATTTACATATTTTAGTTTAATTTGTAGGTTTTTTTTTTCTCAAAAATATTAAATTCTGTGTAGTTAGGATACAAATATACAAATATGTATGTATATTCAACATATTCAATATTACAAATTAAAAGCACAAAGAAATTGAACGCTCAAATTGAACGAAAAAATCTAACTGTTATTCAAAGTAAATTACGTATTTTCATGTAAAAATAAACACAATCGAAATGCTATACGATCTTAACATAACATTCTATTTTATACTTGACGGGCTGGTCTCGTAGACATATCGCAGCGTTAAGTTCCACCACCTAACGGTCGTCTCAAAAATAAAAGTAAGCATCTTAATACTAGGTTCCCTCTGCCTACTCTGTTATATGGGGAATAAAGAATAAATAAAAAAAACTACTCAAAACAATAGAAAAATAACAGAGTGACACAACACTAACCTATCCATTCGCACAAAAAACAATAGATAAGTACTTAAGAAATACTAAAACAAAACGCGACTATTGTAGAACAAACCCTGCATTGCTCTTGCCCTCCATAGTCGAATGTAGAATTAGATACAGCCTTTATCTCTGAATACCCATAGTAGCTGATACTGATACTATTTTACTTATAGAGTAGTGTTTGTTATATATCATTTTGATATAATTTTCGATTGTTTTTTTCTTTTAGTAACAAGGAGAGAAGTAAGCGATGTATTATTTTTTTCTCCGCTTTCCGTTTTCATAGAGATGTTTTATATGTATCATTTTTCAACATCGTAAATTATATTGTTAAGATATAGAAAATACTTTTTTTCTTTTTAGCCAGAGCGAAGAAAGGACAACAGTAAATATTTTATTCTCCCAATTGGGTAGGAACCCACAACTGTTGCGTTTATGGTCAAACGTTTGTGCTCCAGCGCCGCGACGCATATTATGTAGGATTCAAAAAGCTGAAAGATTTTCATCTCATTCTAAAATTCGATCTATATGAATGAATAAATTTAAAAACTAAAAAAGCACAAATAATAACAATAAAAGACAAAATTGTAACCAATTTTGTCTTTTAACGTAATTTATTTTTTCTTCCTCAGTTTCAAGCTATGATATGCTAGAAGGCATAACAAATATGTGCGTGTTGTGTTGTGGAACTAAACGCCGTGATTTGTTATAAAAATATATATTTTAATATATTATTAAACGGAACTGCTAACTTCATATAATGCAAGACAGGAAAATATGTCAAAATATTAAACATCGAAATCCGCTACTTGTCAGTCAGTCAGCTTATAGCGATATTATTTGGATATAAACGGAAGTTATTTATATTTTGGATCAATATATAATTACTTTGTACCTGTTTTAAAAGTGCTTTATAACAAAAAGTACCTACGTAAGTATTTTCAGAATTTTATATACGAATATAAGTTTGAAATCGTAAACGCAACAGTAGTGGGTTCATTCATGGGTGAATTGTTCTATTTTTTCACATGAATCTCATCGCCTTTCTTTATCTACTAAAATAAAAAAAAACAGCTTCACGTATCCCGTACTCAGCAGGGTAGGCAGAGGGAACCTATTGTTAAGACACTCCGTTCCCCACTTTCTGCCGTATTCTGGAGGCATTGCGTGTTGAGTGGCAAAACTCAACGCCGCGCTTGCCTTGACACCAGAGCGAAGAAATTGAAATATAAATTTAAATAAATATTTCATCTCCTCGAGTGGGGATCGAACCCACAACCACTCGGTTTTACAGTAACACTTTATGCGCCTGCGCCACGACTGGCCTCAGCTCTTGCTTTATCTACTAAAATGAAAATATTTAATTATGCGAGTGGGAAACAAAACTCACCACCGTCGCGTTTACAGCCATTCACTGTGACATTGCGCCACGACGGCCTCATACAACACAAATATAATTACTAAATACGTGAAGTAATAGACATCTGAACTCTAAATGGCCTTTATCGAGTTATCTGTCGTCCTTTCGGACATCCGTATTGGATTAGTGCTCGGTCCTTGTAACATTTACTGCTAGTATTTTATAAATATAGACCATAGATATGCTTGCGATGGTTGTGGGTTCGATTTTATTGAAGAATTGTTTGTATTTAAACTGTTTTAGGTAGAATATATTAATGTATAATTAAGTGTTTTCAAATATCTCTACCTAGGCAAATTATATTTAAAAGATAACTTATAAAAAATACGCCGATTTCTTATACTCGTCAAAAATATCTAGATACCCAGAACTACTGGTAGTAGGGGACCTTGAAACTATTAAACTGATTTTAATGTACATATACATCAAATTGATAACTTTTTTTGTTTAAGGTTGTTAAAAATGGACGGTAAGTAAAGAACTCTAATTCTAGTTTTCTGTGCCTACCCTGCTACATGCAATATATAACTATGAAGCTTAAAAAAAAACAAAAAATATTAAATATAATCATTACTTAAGAACTCGAACCCACAACCATTTCAAATCGAATATTAAAAATCTAGGCCTAGATCTATAAAATACCATCCTGATTTATGAAGAGATGTGAGAAAATATAATAGACTGATAGTCGACATAGAGCTTTACATTACAATAAAAAAGCCGTAGTGGCACAAGCGTGTGACTGTAAACACGTCGGTTGTGGGTTCGATTTTTACTTGGAGGATTTAAATAATTAATATTTAATTTTTTTCGCTCTAAATTTCGCCATTTAACACACTATGTCTCGAAAATTCGGCATAAGGTAGACAACAGAGTGTCTTAAAGCTAGGATACCTCTGCCTAGCTTGCTATGCTAAAACTTTGAATACAAATCTGTTTGTAGAGAAAATCTAAACCAACGTGAGCGAAACTGTTCGCGAAATTTCGGTGAATAAGATAACTTTTGTTGCATTAAAAGTTTTGTGTTTTGTATGTTATATTAACTTTTATAAGTAGCTTCATAGCGAGTTCACATTTAAGAATTTTAATATTTTGTTCAGGTGGAGAAAATTAAAATTTATAATAGTTCTCATCAAGCTACATCAAAATTCTTAAACGTTTGTTACAACTTATTTACGTTGTTAGCATCTCTGTAGGGAGATTTTTACAAATTTGCGGTACCCAAAGATAATTACTAAGAATGATCATTTGGCAAGAGAGAATGCTATTTATTAAATATTTCTTACATTTTTTAAAAGTGTTATTCCACACTTAGGAATGGAAAATATTTTTTGTAAACAAAAATGTAAACGTATAAAAAATTGAACATAGCGGAATTTGAACCCGCAGAATTTCGACGCAGCTTGATGAGAACATAAGACTTAGCGGTCAGGTCAGTATGTTCAAAGTTTTATACGTTTTCTATAAAGTATTAATATACGCAATGTTCAATCTCAACTTGTGAAATAATTATAATTAAAATATATTTAATTATATAATATGATTAAGTAATATATGGTTCTTGGTCATAAAACACTCAATTTCTATAGAATTGAAAAGAAAAGGATTTTTATATCTTTATAGTTTTATCCCAAATTTTTCTCTTTTCACTATTACCATACAAAATAAAAAGCACGGTAAAAAAAATACCAAAAAAATTGTACAGGTAGTTAAAAAAGACGAAAAAAATTAAAACGTCACCACTATAGAACCACGTAGTCAAATTTGAAGATCGTATAGTGAATGGTAAACTGCGAGAAAAATGAATATTTATATCCACCCATCAAGTATTAAAGGCTGCAAGGACAATTTTACACATTTTTAGGGTTCCGTACATAAAAAGAATAAAACAAAACCCTTAGAGGATCACTTTGTTTTAAAAAATCTTTATTGACAAAACTAGGAAAATTAAAATTTACGTATATTATGTATTACAATGGAATCAAAAATTACTGGATTTAATAGAAAATGAATGCATATGTCCGCAAACTTAAGTTTGTCAATTTTATTCTCCACATCATGAAAACATATAGGGTACCTAATTATCTCCGTGGAAGAAATTGATACGGAACCCTCAGTGTACGAGTCCGACTCGCATTAGCCGGTTTTATACTTTTTTAACGGAACTATTGCCCTTATTCACAATAGATGAAGGATTTGGGCTCAGCATCAGTAGCGTGGAGCCGCACAAAACGAAATCAATCTCAAACAAAGTTGGAACTCTCAAAAACGTTTAGTGGCAACTTTGCGTTATAACCCTTTCCTTCATAATATGATTCGTAAGGTATACACAAGCAATGGGCGGTAGCGGAGTGATGGAGTGATGGATTTTTTTAAATGTATTGGTATAATAGTGAATTACTCTGTTTCTTGTTAACTTAGAGATAGAATGGATTTTTTTTTCTGCACATAGCATAGCAGGCAGAGGGAACCTAGTGTTGAGTCTGTCACTCCGTTTTCATTAAGGCACTTCTGTTTTCCACTTTCCGCCGTACTATCAAGGCAAACATTTAATTAACATATTCATAAATAGAGAAAAAATTATATAACATTACGTAGAAATATGATTATCTTCTCAATATCTGAAATCTATATGATACTTTTATATTAATATAAGATAAATAATTGAGAGCAGGCCAAAAATGGAGAACATTCCATTCCGTGTTAATCTACTCTATCCTCTTATTGCGGGATACAGCGTGAAGCTAAACGAAAAAAAAAGAAATATCACTACCGGTAATCAAATCCGCTACCGCAATTACCATGAACACGTATCCTAAAACTCCCGTGCAAACAGAACAAACAAAATTTCATGCAAGTAGAGTATGGAGTATGATATTAACTCGTCCGACGTCAGGTTTAATTTGAAAATTTCGAGACCAAATACACGCCTAGGAAAGTTCTAAGCGTAATAAGCTTTTTTAAGTTTGCTGTGTATGTATGATTTTTTTAAGTTAGGTATGTTTACCAATTAGCTATATGTACGAAAGACGAGACGTCCGCTGAGCAACTGTATAGGTGTCTTTTTTGACACGATGGTTGTGGGTTCATTTTCCTCTCAGAAGATTCTTTATTTAGAAGTCAAAGTGCCGCAGAGGGACAACGTCTGACTGTAAACGTGATGGTTGTGGGATCGATTCACATTCAGACGTATACATAGAAATTAGACGGAAAGTGGGAAACGGAGACTTCTAGCAATAGATTCCCTCTGCCTTCCTTTCTATAAATGCAAAGCTAAAATAATTTATTTACTAAAATATTTTTAATATAAAATTTGAAACATTTTCATTTATTAAAGTTAGGTTAGAAACGTTGTCGCATTGAGCTCGCCAGCCAACACGCAGTAATGCTAATACAGAAACACCTGTTTTACTTACAAACTGCGTGGGATTCGTGTATACAGAAAATATCTGGAAAAGTCACTTGTAAGAAAACCAATTTCAAAATTATTTTTAGACGTTACCAAAATAGATGATATAAATATAAAGGAATATATTTCAATCTATACACTAAAACACTTGAGGCCGGTCGTGGCGCAGCGGCACGAGGTGTGACTGCAAAACCGACTGGTTGTGGGTTCGATCCCCACACGAGGAGATGAAATATTTACTTAAAATTTATATTTCCAAGAGGGCGCGCGCGGCTTCGCCCGCATATTAGGAGTGAATTCTAAAAAAAAGCCACGAAACACGTGTTCAATAAAATATTTTTAACAGTCTGAATTTAATTTTTTATAAAAATCGGTGGCAATTTAAAGATTTTTCCATATAAACTTTCAACCCCTTATTTGAACCCTTAGGGGGTTAATTTTTAAAAACCATGAAACACGTGTTCAGTGAAATACTTTTAAGAGTCTGAATTTCAAATTTTATAAAAATCGGTACAGATAAAAAAAAAAATCCATACAAACTTTCAACCCCTATTTCATCCCTTTAGGGTTAAAATTTTTCAAATTCCCTTCTTAGTGGATATCCAGAATATGAAAATAAACATCTGCCCAAATTTCACGTTTCTACCATCAGCGGATACGGCTCTGCGCGCGTCTTACCTCAGTCAGTCAGCACAAGTCCTTTTATATATATAGATTTCTTCGCTCTGGTGTCGAGGCTAAGCGCTGCGTTGAGTTCTGCCACTCAACACGCAATGCCTCCAGAATTCGGCAGAAAGTGGGGAACGGAGTGTCTTAACACTAGGTTCCCTCTGCCTACCCTGCTGTGTGCGGGATATAGCGTGAAGCTATACACTAAAACAGAGGGGGAAAAAATTGAAAACAGTCACTAACCTAATATGTAAACCATGTTTTTAGTCCAACGCTGTAACTCCTTGCGTATAGCGCGTCGTTCCTGCTGACAGCGCGCGAACGAGCACTCCGCCATGGCACACGTGCGGCAACCCTGGGATTTAAATATAATCAGAACTATTCAAAAACACATTAAAATATAGTAAAAAATTGTACAAGAATCGTGCAGCAGTGGAATAGCTTGTGCCTCAAATACGATGATTGTGGGTTCGGTTCCCACTCAATGATATGAATTATTTAATACATTCACCTTGCTCTTGTAACAAGGCAAAGCGTGGAGTGTAGTTTCGCCACTCAACACGCAATGTCTCGAAAAATTGGGAGAAACTCGAGAATGGAGTGTCTTAACAGTAGATCTCTCTGCCAATCTTGCTATATACAATGAGCGAGCTTGCTATATACAATCTTGCTATATACGTGAGGCTAATAAATATTTAAAAAAAATGTATTTAGGAAGCAAGAATGAGTAGTATGCGCCTCTTACTAAAACTCTCTCTCTCACACAAAGGAGACTTTGATTCACCTTGGAGAATACAGTATCGATGACACTGTAGGAAGGTCAGTGAGGCTAGGTGAGGACCACTGCGCATGATGGTCTCACTCATACAAAAGTTTATTCAATTTCACGAATTAAGTGCACATACAATATCTAACCCAGACATAAATCTAGTTTTAAGACACTATGTTCCCCTCCATTCTCTTCAACTTTTTTCATTATTGCGTATGAATTGGTGGAATTTACTGCCGCGTGTTGTCTCCCAAATATTTTTTTATAAGCGCCAATACTTTATTTTAAGGTGCATTAGAAGACTGTTAAATATTTTCTTTTATACATTTACCATGTAACGTGTATATTACATGGAATTATAATCTAGTTTGGAAAGCGCGTCGTATCCACGGGAATCAGATTAGTTATATCTGACCTTATAACTCGATACACGCTTGTTTATCATTTTTAGTTTACCATCTTTTAAAAATTTGGTAAAATGGTTGAAATTTATGTATAATTCCAATATATCGTAAGTATAGTTATCTTTTTTTATAATTTCACGTAGTATCCCACATAAAGCTGGCTAGGCATTGGGTGTTACGACACTCTATTCAATTTCCGAGATATACACCGTTTAATTTTCGAGATATGGCGTGATAAGTAGCGGAAGTCAATATCGTGTTTTGTCTTGTTACCAGAGCAAGGAAATAAAAATAAATGATTTCCTCGAATGGGAATCGAACCCGTAACTGTAGCGCTTACGGTGACGTGCTGTGTAGTATAGTTATCTGTACATAGATATTGACAATGTTAACATTCAAAGTTCTCTTGTAAGACAAAACAGGTCGACGACAACTATCCATAAGTCACTACTTTCTTATTTCTTTTCTTTCTACAAATTTTGAAGACATTTTATGTCGGACGAATCAAATAATGTTTCGTCTATTAAAACTTTGATCCTAACCAGAATAATATAAACAGTCTTGAATGCGATCGAATCGAACCCATAATCATCAGTGAACAATATGGGGTACTTTCGAAATTTACGACAAAAGAAGGAAATCAGTCAATTTTCGATAATTCTGATAAATCTAAATTACATTATGAAAATTTTAGTTCGATTATCCTACAAAATATCTTAGATATACACAAGACAAAAAGTAAATTTTTTAGAAAACATAAATTTTTTAATGTAACGGGATTCGAACCCGCGCTTGGACGCTTATACGGGCTTGGATTGTTTCCAAGAGGTAGATCCAAGAGGTCCACAAAAAACAAAGTGACTTCTAAACTTATATAAATGATAGCCAACCGGAGAACTTAAAATTATTTAAATCATAATTCATAAAAAAAGAAACATAAATATAACAAACATAACGTTATTTATTACAAAAAATACATCAACATAATACAAGTATTACTTAGAGATCCGTTAGGCGATCCAATTACTATCGTATCGGCGCCGGTGAATGACCCCTGACGGAATTCCTCAAAAACCTCCTCATCAAGGAACACCCTGTATCCCCGAACCACCCGATTTTAACCCCCGAATTCTTATAGGTACGCTTTGAACGGGAGAGTTGGTAAGGCAAGTAGATTTTACTTAATATTATAAGAAATGATGAAATTTAACTATTTTATATTGTTGGACGTTTGAATTTACTTAATAAAATTAAAATTTAATGTACCTATTTATTTTATACGACTTTCTTCTTTTTATTTTAAATAATTCTGTTTAGCTATAAATATAAGAATAAAAAGGAATTAAATCAGTGTATCTTAGAATAACTATGTAAAAATTTTCTACTGCATTAAATTTTTTTGTTCTCTTCTTTTCTTGTGACGTTCCGAACGTGTCAGTTGAACATTAATCACTCTCCTAATGTCACGCTGTATGGAAAACACATGAAGGATCTACACGCAGATTCACCGCCTAAAGTTATTATTATTTTACAGCTAAGTTATACATTTTTTTTTTATGTAATTGTAACCACATAGGTTACTAATATATAAGTTTACTAATATTACTGTAAAGTTTCATCTGAATCCGTTCAGTAGTTTTTGCGTGAAACTGGAACAAACATCCTCACAAACTTTTATATTTATAATATTAGTAGGATAGGATCTCGATCAACGCTTAGTAAATTTCAATACTGAACGCGGCGTTACTTCGAACTCCAGACGAGGGAGGCAGGGGGTATCGCGAAACTATTCTTATTTTAAAATCTCTCCACGGAATATGCCACGAAGAAGGGTCTTATTTTAAAAATATCACGCCCGACCGAAATTTTCTTTTTAAAACCTAAGGGGGTGGGTGGCCACCGAAAACCACCCCTTGGTAGCGGCCAGTGATAATTTTCTTATTTTATTCAAGACGCCATTACGCCCGAGTGGGTAGGATATAAAATTATGTGAGGGTTGCAATCGATACGTAAATTGTGTAATTGCTCTTTCATTCTATTTGTGTGGTGCTTTGATTTTTAGTTCAGGATAATGTTGGTAGTTACTAAATGACTTACAAATAAAAGTAGATTAGTCTATATAGTTTTATAATAGTCTGGTAACAAATAAGAAATTACAAACAAAACATAAGATTAAAAAATAAATGTAATTAACTTTTAAAATTTAAATTAATTTTTCATCTCAGTGCCATTTACTTCGAATTCGAATTCGAAAGCTTAAGCCTTAAAAAAACCGTTAAACTCTAGACAAAGGCCACTCCAGACGTTAAAATAACCGAAACGAGCGACAAACAAAACTTGGGAATGGCCGAAAATAATATGAAATTTCACCGAAAATCTTTTTAAAAAGATTCTTCCCAGTGATATTCTTTTTTCAGGACGGTCGTCCATCAAAAGTAGCGATTATATGCAGATTTGAATTATAGCTTTAATATCGCTTTGAATTCGTTCGAGACACGTATTCGCGTGTTCTATTTTGTAATTGAAATTGCTTTAGGTGTTTATTGTAGAGACCTCGGTTTGCTTTAGGCGAAAACACATTAATATTAAATCATGGATATAACTGAATTCATCAGATCATTTCAAGCGGACAATACAAAACATCAATATTACAAAGAAAACATTCCCCAAAACGCAATTTGAACCTAGACCCAAAAAAAAACGAATTCTATTCACATTTAATATGTAGCGTCAGCATACTCTGTATAAGCAAGCGGCGTTCCGATTTTGCTATTAAGATTGTGTGTGCCTTTACGTCCCAAGACGGTACAAAGACTGTCTTGGCCACGTTCACTTTTGAAAATACTTACTTACGAAATAATTACTTTTTTAAGTTCTTATATTTCTTATATACGTACAAACATGAAAGTATTTTAGTCGTAAGTAATGTTTTGAAATAGAATATGTACTAGACTACAAAGTGTGGTTGGTCATCTTGTATACAAACTATGGGTTGTTTTTGTCTTTTTTGTATGGAATAAAAAGGTAATATGATACCCTCGTTTATTTAAGACTTTATAAGTTTAAAATATACTTTTATTTTATGTAGCTATCGTGGCGCAGTGTGCGTGATAGTTGTAGGTTCGATCCTCGTTATGGAAATTAATTATTATCATTTTGCTACTCAGCTCTGGCAAGGTAAATTCTTTTTAAATTAATTAAATTCCACCAGAGAAAAGCAATTTAATCTTGGATTTTCGAACTCGAGAACAGAAAAAAGAGAGCGGAGTGTCTTGACATTTGCGTTTCGTGATTTAAGGTTGCTTGCATAAATTACTCTTATTGAGGTCGTAGTGGTGCTCAGTGTCTAACTGTTAACGAATAAATATCATATGGGGGAATGAATTATTTTCACTTACTTACTCGAGTAACAAGAAAACGTAACGTTAAGTACCAACACGCAATGTCTCGGAAACTTGGCGGAGAGTGGGGAAACAAGGTTCCCTCTGTCTACTCTGCTATTCTTTGGATTTGAACCCAAGACCCATCATGCATCAATAATACTGGAAATATCTTTACGTTGCCATAAAAATGTATCTGTATACAATTATATTGAAATTAAAATGACGTAGAGTAGCTTACATTGTAAGTATTTCTGTTTATTTGAAAATAGACTCTAAATGGTCGATATAAAGATACATTTTCCCTTGAGGATAATTTACAGGTTTAATCTTATTTGTGTCACTGGATCATTGTAACTTTGTTGTAATACACTTTATTTTGACGCTTGCTTAAAAATTTGGATTATAAGAGTTATTTGTATGAGTAATTGTACATTCTGGCTGCAAACGCGAGGGTTGTGGGTTCGATTCTCACTAGGGGGAATTAATTATTTTCATTTCCACGCTGTGGTTGAGTACCGCTACTTAACTCTCGAAGTAATATCTCGAAGAGTCTACGGAAACGAAGAACCGGAGTGTCTTAACATTATGTTCCCTCTGCGTGTTTATTGATCTAGCCGGAAGAATAAAAAATACAAAAAAAAAACATTTCTCGAAATCCAAATCGAACCTACAATCACCGCGTATAAATTCAAACACTTAACTTAACAACGACGTCAAAATTTAAGTATACATTTTCTATACGTACATGTATAGACTAAAACCAATACTGGAAACCGCAGCAAAAACAGAACAAAAATTAGAAAGAATCTAATACACATTGGGGGTGGGAACTCCCCCCAGCTAATAACATATTCATAATTCCATTTCCTATACATGTTAATTTTGATTTTTTTTAGTTTCACGCTGTATCCCGCATATAGCAGGGTAGGCACAGAAAATCTAATATTAAGATACTTCATTCTCCACTTTCCGCAGATTTTTTTGAAAGAATCGAAATAATTCATTTCCCCAAATGGGAGTAGAACCCACGACTGTCGTTTTTTTTTAACAAAAAAATCTTTAATATTGCCGCCAATTTCAATTGCTGTCAAATTTAGGTTCTCCCTAACTCCCTAGATCAATTTGCGATAACTCGTTCCCCTCCCCTCTCCTTAAGACGCCTCCCTGGATAACTTTGATATAAGGGTGGGTAGAACCCTGTAAGCGCTTTTTGTGAGAATATTATTTGGTTTTGAGGCTGTGCTTTATTTATGCTTATTTGTTTTTGGTTTAGTTCGAATTGTATGGAAGGTACTTAAGATTTTTTTTCTATTGACATATATAGACAATTATTTACTTTCTTTCAATATTTTGGAAAAATCTGTTAAAATTAAAAAATATATCGTTGAAAATATTTTTAGCATGACCTGATTAGACAAAGTGTAGCGTTAAGTCCAATGCCCAACTTATACTATATCTAAAATATGAGACAAGCAGACAATACAATAAAGTGTCACTATATTTCTTCTATCTACCTACTACTACAATTACTACTACTACTACTACTTATCAAGTGGATAAGTAACGAAAAAAATATAGTTTTACATAAAATTTTCCAAAGCTATTTATCCAATACTTAATTCAAAACAACAAAAGATAATAAAAAAATACATCTAAAATGTCAATTACAATATTATCCAGATAACCATAAGCATTCCCACGATGCGACACGCTGGTGTGCGTGCCATCTACGTATACGTATGGGGGTGGGACGTGTGTGTGTGCGTGCGTTTGAAATACACCCCCTTGCTCCTTAGAATTGATGTTTTTAATTAGTTCACAACGCTTTTCGTTGGTCGCTCTGTGTCTAGATTTCTTTATTATTCATTTTATTTTATTTCATTTCATTTGTTTATTAATATTACTTTTTGTGCTGTAGCTTCTTCTTTGTTATTGCGTTTTCTGCTAAGGGATGATAGCAATTTAGATTAAGATTTTATTTATTTTCATTTCACCGCTGTGGTGTTAAGTTCCGCCTATCAACAAGCAATGTCTCAAAAATTGGTCGGTCGGTAACAGGGTGTTTTAGCACTAGAGCTTTTCTACTCTATATACAAAAATACATCTTAGAAATGATGTCTTTAATTAGTTTACAACGTGTTTCATTAGTCGCCTTGTTGTGTCAATTTTTTTTTATTTATACATTTTTTTTATTTTGTTAAACAATTTTTATTTTTATTTGTTTATAATAAGTAGTATTTATCGTATTGTAGCTTCTTTATTGTTATGAAGTTTCTATATGTATTTTCTGCTAATGATGTGGATGATGTGTATGATATTTACTTAGGATCTTATTTATTGTTATATCTGTGCTCAAAAATTGGCCAAAAGTGGAGTGTCTTATCTCTACATTTTTTACACATTCTACTTTGCAGCATAAGGCCGGAATTACAGAGTTACACTTTGAACACGTTGGCTTTGGGTTCGACTCGCACTCGAAGGCATGAATTATTTTTAATTCCCTGCTCTGAATTATCAACTTTCTTCTTCTCTGATCTGACATGGCAAAGAACGGGGTGTCTTGGCATCAGTTTCTTCTCCGTGAAAATACTGTTGAGAGAAGCTGCTATTTCGTTTATTTGCTGTATTTTACATTTATTTGTTAATAATATGATAAAATAAGAACAAAATGCATCATATTATCATAGCCAAAGCCAAAACTTTAATTGAATAAACATCGCGTGAAACAATTTCGTTAAAGTTCCACATGAAAACGGTAACCCGGCCTTCCTAGCATTGTTCGTGAAACGGCAACTTTCTCGCCGCGTCGCTTTAATATCCGACAAGTGATTTTGGTACTTTGCGCCTGGATGCTGCCTGAGTTATGATTTTTATGGGTTTTTAATAGAAAAAAAAACATATTTACGCTTTATCCCGTACATAGCAGGGTAGGCAGAGAGAACCTAGCGTTAAGACACTCCGTTCCCCACTTTCCGCCAAATTGCGGAGGTATGACGTGAGTGGCGGAACTCAACGCCGCGCTTTGCCTCGACACGAGATCGACGAAATGAAAATATACATTTAAGTAAATATTTCATTTTCTCGAGTGGGAAGCATACCCACTACCAGCCGCGTTCACAGTCACACACTTGTCTCCCTGCGCCACGACTGGCCTTCTATAACATAATTGATTTTGTTTATATTATTTTGAATGTTGAAAGCCAGCACTCAATAACGGGTTTTGTCTTGTTATCTGAGCAAATGAATGAAAATAATTCATTTTTCCAAGTGATAATCAAACCCACAACTATCGCGCTTACAGTTTTAGACAATGTGCTGCGACGGCTTCAATTTTTTACATATGTTCTGTATATTTATGAACACGTGAAGTCAAATGATTGACTTGTATAATATTTATAAATTCTTTGTTAAATAAAAAATAGTATAAATAAATAAGAAATAACCATAACCTTATAAGGAATATTGTTGTTACAACATAAATTGACAACTTCTAACCGATTATCGAATACTTGTTGATCCTTGACATTTACTAGGCACTTGATTTATAGAATGACTATATTATATAAGAGACTTTAAGCGTTATTTAATTTTGCTTAACATTACTTTTAATAGTAAAGTGATGTAGTTTATTCCTTTATAGATATCTTCATACATTCGTTCTTTCCATACAGTCACTCATTCATACATACGTTCACTAGTATGAGTAAATCGAATCTCGCGCATTATCGACCGCGTGACAGTGATACGTCATTATTACTACGAGAGCTGCCGGCAGTAGTTGTAGGAGTTTTGCAGCTTTGTCCATTGAGTGCATTATAGTAAAGTGTGTTCTCTAGTTTCTGCTTATGTTAAAAAAAGGTATAAAATCACAAGCGAGCTTCGCTCTATAAACATTGTACTAAACTTCGGAAAAACTATGAAAATATCTTTTACTTACAATTAAAGACAAGATTCATTATTAACCTTTACTCCTCCTGGTTTAAGAATATTGTTTATTATATTTGTATGTTGCGCAGTAGTAGAGAGTCTGACTCTAAGCCGACATTTGTTGGTTCAATTCTAACTCAGGGGATATTTATTTGTAATTTATCTTCATTTCTTCACTCTGGTAGACGAAATTCAACTTGCAATGTCTAGCTAATTGTAATTACACTAGGTTTCCTCTGGCTTCTCTTGGAAAGGCGTGAAGCTATTTTTTTTATTTTCTTTTAAATATACCATTTTAGTAATTAATAGTTTTAGTAATTAAGAATATTATTGTAAATTTTTAAGCAAATATAGCTACATCAACAAACTAACCAGCTAACTAGACCAAAGTATTTGAAAACTAAATAAAAATTTACCGTATAACAAATCAATACGGAACACGCCATGAAATTCAAATGTGCAGCCATTTTGAAATTCAAATGGACCGTTTTTTAAAAAATGCCGCGTCACAAGTTTGAATTTAAATTTGGAATCTCTTCCGAATCATTGAGAAATTTGAATGTGACCCACAAATATTCAGCCTAGCTTTTACTTTTTTTTTTAATATGAAAAAATGAAGTCGAGGCGTTTTCGGTTCAAATGTAAATGCACTTACTTTATGTGCTGTTTCATTTGGAATTTTTAATATAATATTCGTAATTTTTTTACGTATATTTTATTTTTCAGGGCTTAATGGTTACTTGTAACTTGAGCTTTAGACTAAATTGTTTGGAAGTTGTAAAAAAGTTAAAATTTATGGAAATTAATGGATGATATGTGCACAAAAGAAATATTAACACTGTGATGCATTTCAAGCTTATTTAAAGTTACGGATTCAATTCTTGCATAGATAAATACTTATATTTATAAAAGAAACATGGGCTAGAAGTACATTCTAGGGCACAAATATATTTGTCTAATATATATTTTTTAATTGTCAGGGCAATTTTTTGGAACAAAACTTTCTGGGGTAGGCAGAAGACTATGGAGTGGGTACGGATCACCCAGCCTCAGACATTAAACGGAATGTTAAAAACAGACTGACTTTACACTACGTCTCTCTGCATACCTCATTAAATATGTAAAAATATAAAAAGTGAGCGCAACCAATTTTTTTACAAGATATAAAACGGCGGAAAGTGGGGATCGGAGTGTGTTAACACTGGGTTCCCTCTGCCTACGCTGCTGCTTACGGGATACAGCGTGAAGCTGACGTAAATACTTCTACCTAGAAGTTAGAAGCTATATGGAGTTTATCACAAAAATCTGAGTTAAGTTTGCTAGTTTTTTTTTTCAATTATCTGCCTCCAACCGTTATACCTGTTGCCGCTTTGTTTTGTGAAAGGCCGTGTATAGCTGAAATGGAATTTTTAAAAATACTTAAGTACTGACTTCATTTAATATTATAAACTATAAACAAGGTATTTTATGAAGCTATCGTGGCGTAGTGGGACAGCATCTGACGTATTTATGGTAGTGGGATCGATATCCACTCGTGAAAATTAAATTTAAATTATTAAAAAGAATCAAAAAGTCAGTTGCGTCAATCAATCCACATTATTTCATAGATGTAGGGAACATTGCTGCTCTTAAGAATCATATGTACTCATTTATTTTATTTTCATCCCTTATGTGGTAGGTACAAAAATATTTATTGTCACTTTTAATTTATTTTCCCGTTCCCATTAAGAGTCCACCGTTCCCCTCTTTTCGCAGAATTGTCGATGCATAGCGGGTTGAGTGGCGGAACTCAACACCGCATTTTGCCAGAGCAAAGAAATGAAAATATTAGATATTTTAATTCTTTAAGTGGGATTCGATCCCACAACGAGACTTGTCGAGTTCACAGACACACACATGTGCGGCTGCGCCACGACTGGCCTCAAGTTTTGATTATTGCTATTTGATTTGTCTATAGGAAGTGGTAAGTCTTTTATGCATTTTATATTTTATCCTGTTTTGTTCTGTTGTCTTACCATTAGGTTCCCTTTGCCTATCCTGCTCTATGTAGTATTCAGAGTCGAGTTAAATATATATATATTATTCATACGATTATTGAATACTCTTACATATTGTGCAAAAAAACAACAAAGCATTTGTTACACAAAATAATCTAATAAAAAAACCATACGATTTCAAAGTTAACTACTATTAAAAACGCGTCGTACGTTTGACAAAACTTTGCGTCGATTCCGCACTGTTCTCAGTTATACAGTCTGCATTACTGCAGCGGTGTGGGTCCGGGTAAAGTACGGGCGATGAGTCGTGGCCGTTTTCAGCTGTAGATGGCTGCGCTGATTTGATTGTAGTTTTTTTCTTACTTTTATTAATTTTCTTCTCGAGTGTACAATGCGCAAAAGTTCTAACAACCTTATTTCAGGGCGGCCACGACTCGTCGACCGTACTGTACACAGATATACAGTCTACACTACGGTAGCTGTGTGGCTCCGGGTACCTGTTGCTGCCTTTGTTTTTAGTAGTTTCCACCAACAAGTTTACTATGGGAGCGAGGCAAACGAAATACAGAAATAGATAGCCCGAATGAAAATTTTGTTTTAGTTTAACTAAGTTTTTTGGTTTATACTTTGATCGCTATACAGGTAGAGTAGAATGTAGCAGCTTCAAATCTATATCAGGTAAAATATTGCATTACATTGGTATTGAATATATATTATAATGTATTTATTGATTTCCGCGACTCAACACGCAATGACTCGAAAGTGGGAAACGGTCAAATTAATGTTATTTTAAAACAATCGATTATTTTGTCCCACTTACAACTTAATTGACCAAATTCCTTGGGCGTATTATCCAAACGACTTTGAAATCTGTTGTATTTGAATTTCAAATCAGTCAGTTCGAGTCCACTGCTGGACTTATCTTAATATTTGCAATCAATTTTCTTTTCTTCCAAAAAAAAAATAGTTGAAATTAATTCAAATTATTGACCTCAGTTAAAATTTTAAGACTAGAAGCTACACTGCTTTAGACGAATTTTAAAATACGAAACTAAAATGTAAAATACTAAAATACGTATATCAATAGAATTTTTTTTATAATTTTTCACATAGTATCGAAGAGCCAAAAAATTCCGGACACGGCGGTAGCCTTCGCGTCTGGGTGAATGTGTAGATATCAAATTTTATATTTTTTTATGATTTTTTCTTTGTTTAGCGTTGTATCCCGCATATTATACAGTAGTATACGCAAAGTAAACCTAGTTCTTTTTTCGCCTAGTGTTCGAGACATCGCCTATCGAGTGACGAAACTCAATAACGACCTTTTCTCCCAATCATGGGAATCGAACTCATAATCATCGTGTTAACAGTAGTACACTGTTGGCTGCGGCAGAGTAAAAAATATTTGTCGCCGAATAATCTTTTGTTCCATAATCTTAACATCAATATGAGGAATAAGAAACGAACTATACAACCTTCAAGATAACCTACGTCACACCACCCCAAAGTTGAATATACCACGAAGCAGACACAAATAGCTTTATTACGTCTATCTATATATTTTATGACCTTGCGCTTTATTTACAGCGTTGAGTTCCACCACTCAACACTTAATGTCTCGAAAATTCGGCGGAAAGTGGGGAACGAAGTGTTTTACCACTAGGTTCCTTCTATCCACCCTGCCAGCTATATGCAGGATAGCTGTATCTGTGAAGCTAAAAGAAAAACTCTTATAATTTTCCAAGTAGTATCGAGGAGCCGAAAAAAATCTTAACTCCCGGTTATCCGGGCGGGGTGGGTAGCCTCCGCGCCTGTGTGAAAGAATGCAGGAATCAATACAGCGTCCACTTTAAATTGCCCTCCCACCCCCTATTGGGGGGGAGATAATTAATGTGTGTTATTGGTTTCGTAATTATATTATAAATACTACGATTTGATTTGCTTAGTTGAAATGTATTGATTGTGACTTTTTTCTTTGTTTTATGTGCATATACTCGTATGTATGTGATCAACATTCATTATAAGAGTTATCAGTTCAAACTCTAAAAGTATTTTAAAGTATTTGAAAGATTGTGTTTTTTTTGTGACGAAAAATGACTTAATTACTTTATAATTCACTATATAACTATGCGAAAAATAAACAACTACATTATTGATGCTGTCGTGGCGTAGGGGCACAAAGGTGCAACTGTAACGTGATGGTTGTGGGTTCGATCGCCACTCGAGGAAATGAATTATTATTTATTAAAATTTTAATTTTTTCACTCTGGCATCAAGGCAAAAGCCTTGCATTCAGTTCCACCACTCAACAAGCAATGCTTCGAAAAATTCGGCGGAAATTGGGTAACAGAGTGTATTAACACTAAATTCCCTCTGCCTACCCTGCTGTAGGGGATACGGCGTGAAGCTAAAAAAAATGAAGAACTAACCATCAAAATATAGACATTTCTTCGTTACGGCCACAATAAATAACCTTGAAAACAAACCAATTACCGAGCGCCCTTTGTTTGTATATGAATTAGCAGACAGCGTTCATAATATTCATAATCCGTAGCGAAACTGAAAACGAAAAGATCGACCCATTAACCCTCCCATAATTGTCGAGAAAGAAAAATTAAAGCAACAAAATCATAAGTCGTCGGGTTCTTAACAAAAAACCTCAATGAAAGACAGAAATGAGCCATCAGATAAGACAATGGTAGGAAAGATAGTGGGGGTAAAATTGGTTATAATGAGACACCCCCACCCCCTTGGGTCAAGCGGGGAATAAAATTTTAAATTGGTGCCGTGAAAATGACAAAACGGGCGACTTGAGCGATGTGCAAGGTATTAATATTTCAACTAGAATACTAGAAGTCATTAAAATATAGCATTCTGTACTGCGAGAGCCTTGAAGTTGTGATAATTGGGCATTATTTGTGGGTAATGGACGTTTTTACTAAATAACTGGAAGTTATCAGTTTGGCTGACATTACTGACAAGCTTTGTGTTAATTAAGTATACATTTGAGGCCAGTCGTGGCGCAGGGGCACAAAGTATGACTGTAAAACCGACTGGTTGTGGGTTCGATCCCCACTCGAGAAGATGAAATATTTACTTAAATTTATATTTCCATTTTCTTAATTGTAGGTAACATGTAAGTAAAATATATCACTCAATTCGTGACAGAACCCAAGCCAGAATTCTGACTTCATTCGAACATATAAAAATCCATCAAAAGAACATTGAACCTACGCCTATTATCTATTTGTTGTGTCATATATTTAACATGTATAGTGTAAGGCCATCATGGCACAGTGGCGTCTGACTGTAAGCTAGGTGGTTGTGGGTTCACATTAGGTTTCCTCAACCTATCCTATATGCAGAATATAGGTATAACTTGAAACTAACTACTTAAATTAATTTATTAATATATAACAATATAACATTCACCATCTTGGGTCAAGCGGGACATAAAATTTTTAAATTGGAGCCATGAAAAAGACAAAATGGCTAAGTTAAGCGACGTGCACGGTGTTTGTCACGTTTATTATTTAATTTTTCTGCTCGCTCCAAGTGGTCGCCTTTTAGGAAATTATTAAAACTTAAGTATAATCATATTTTTAATTTCATATGAGGTTTTTTTCTTGTATGTTTGTTTTCAACTTTACGCATGGCAAGATAGGCAGAGAGAATCTAGTTTAGAAACTTTTAATATATTTATGTATATTTTTTATTTGACTAAACGCCCGAAAGGTTGTTGCTTCGATTTCCGCTCGAGGAAATGAAATATTTATACCAATTATTATTTTAATTTCTTCGCTCTACGTCGAGACAAGCGCGGCGTTAAGTTCCGCCACTCAACACGCAATTAATCCAAAATTTGGCAGACATTGAGGAACGGAGTGCCTTAACTCTCGGTTCCTTCAGCCTATCCTGCTGAGTACAGGATACAGCGTAAAGTAGAAAAAAATTACACGAATATAAAATGATGCCACTGCATATATTTTTTCAATCTATATTTCAACTGTGAACAAACTTTAAAATCTTTTTTATTTTCTATTTATTTAAAAGAATAAATGCTAATTCAAATTGTCCCAAGGCTACTTACTTCTTTTAGACTGTAGACAGAGAAACAATTATAGATATAAAAAAATCTTCAGTAGGATTCGAAGTCTCGTATCACGTCTATCGCATTACAACGAACGTACAAAATGTCAAACAATAGTCTCTCTTTATTTTATAACAGATTCTTAGAATAAAGAATAGAACAATGACAAAGTAAGGGCCAAATGTAAAACATTCCTAAGCAAAAGCTCCTTTTGCTAGCAGAATTAAAATTATAGCTATAAATTAAGAAGAACTTTCATATTTTAAGCATTTTGCTTTAATATTTGAGTAGTTATTTAATGCATTATTATGACCCAGTGTCTAACTTTAAAGTCAATGGTTGTGGGTTCGATTCTCACTATTCTCATTTCTTCGTTCTAGTAAAAAACACACCATATCTTGAAAATTGGGCGAAAGGTGTGGAACGGAGTGTCTTCAAACTAGGCTTTTTTTAAGCGGCTACTAGCGGGATACAGAGTGAAAAGAAAATGGGGAAAAGCATCTCGGGAAACTACCTTGTATTAAGATACTGCATTCCCGTTTAAGTCACTTCTGTCCCTACGTTCCGCCCAATTCTCGAGGCATTGCGTGTTGAGTGGCGGAACCCATCGCCAGGCTTTACCCCGGTTCCAGGCCCAGGAAGTGAAAATATAAAATGAATGGTTTCTTGTTAAAGTATCGCCCTTTTAAACTACTAAGAACAATAGTTATTTTTTATTTATGCGTTTTTAGACTGTATGAACCTAATCGAAAACTACACTTCTTAGGAGTTCAAAACAGCCATAAAAAATACTTCCAATTTTTCATTTTCGCTACTTTACCGAGCGACCGTCGAAATATTTCCAAAAAACTCTTCAGCTTTATAATATTGATATAGATTAGTACAGACAAATAGATTTCAAATCACTGGCATAACTTAAATTAGAATACTTTTAACTTAAACTAAAATTTGGTGAGATGAACAATCCTGAAGAATCGTACTATACACGCCTATACTTACAAAGGCTCCACATAAGGCTGATTTGATCGCGGCCGACTAGACGTCTGGGGTTAGACGGTTACCGAGTTACCGGGACAGACTTGTATACATTCATACATATAAAGTGTATAGGAATTATTTGTGCCCTTAGAACGGAAAAATTATGAAATTGCCTACTTACATATTATATATCAAAAAAGTTGAACTTGGCGTTAGGTCACTCTATTATTCGCTTCTTTTGTAAAGTCTCGCCACCTAATATTAAAACACATAGTTCCAGATTTTCCGCCTAAATTTCGAGATATTGCGTTTTGAGGTGGAACTTAACACCGCGCTTTCTTGTTTTACTAGAGCAAGGAAATGCAAAGATTAAATAACTCATCCTCCTGAGTAAGAATAGAACCCATAATCGACACATTTATTGTCGCTATTCTAATGTGCCACAACGGCCTCGACTTTAACTTTATAATACTTATTATAGTGTAGGTATATCTAAATACTAATTTGAGGTTATCGTGTGCAACGTGTGAACGAATGTGTCGAACGTAGTGTGTTCATTTCCCCATTTTCATAGAAAAAGTGCGTCGTTGAATACTGCCAGTAAACATGGAGCGCCTCGGAAAAAAGAGAATGGGGTGTGTTAATATTAGGTTCCATCTGCCTACTCTGCTATATAGGAAAAGAGTGGAGCCAGTGAATTATGTACGCTTAAGTCGTGACTTGACTCTCTTCACCATTACAACAACGATAGGAATGCAAAGATAGAAATTGAAATTTTGTAGATTTTACTACAAAAATTAAAAGAACATATTTGTTATTTCACACATAATAATTCTACAATCACTAAAACATCGAGGATCAGAACAGAACACAAAAAACGCAATAAGCACAACAAACAAAGAAACGAACAAACCTAAGACCAGAGCTATAAAGGAAGCAACGTAGTAAATCAGAAAAACAAAAGCAAAACAAGAACAAAATTAAAACAAACCAACTTTGAAAACCACCCGATATATTCTAAAGTCTAAAATATTCTGAGTGACCACGAAATTCAATTTGCACGTACAGTACAGTACAGTACGCTTCTTATACTCGAGACAGGCAAAATGAAAACACGCTACGGGAAAAAACGACGGGGGTGGCAGGAATTAGACTTGGGAAGGGGTGGGAAGATGCTGGATGATTAATTATTAGTTTGTGTGTGTTCCGAAGATAGTATTCTATCGCGGGGCTATGTTTTATTAATTACCGCCTTAATTGAATACCGCTTTTTTCTTATAAATGTTATCATTGGACATGAAAGTACTATTGGTTAATATATTTCCATATATGATCGGTCTTTCTCTCTTGTATATTTTATATGTTTTATATTTGTATTAGTCTTTCTCTCTCTAAGAGTAATGGAAGGATAGTTATATTCTGGTTTTGATGTCTGCTTAGCTCTGATTGGTTAATTATTTCGTTCTTTGTCTTGAGCTGATCGGAAAAAGATTTGTATCGTTAATTTTGTATAAGTTACTTTTTGTGTAACTTTACGTTTTTTTTCTGTAGATCAAAGATGTTGGAAAACTTCGATCTGGATGAACGGGTTCCCCTGAATTAGATATTTTACGTGTTGAGTAGCAGAACTTAGCGTCGTGCTTTGTGTTGCCAGAGCAAGGACTTGAAAATCATTCCCTGAGCTGAGAACAAATCAACATCCATCACATTTACAGTCATACGCTGTCCCATTGCGCCACGATGGACTCACCTAAATTATTAGTAATTTAATTTGAAATAATAGATAAATAAATTAACAGCATATAATGGTATAAAATATAATTTTTCAATCAAACAATATTCGAGTGAATACGCTCTATATATTAGAATTGGGAGCGGCCATTTTCTGAAGAATTTTATAAGTCCCGTGGCTAGATATTGGCTATCCACTAAAGCTTACTTTGAAACTATATAGGCGATGGTTTCAACTATCTCACAATTTTCGCGATCAGAATCTTTAATAATAAAATGCTGATGTCGATTGTAAGCGTGACTGTTGTGGGTTCAATTCACACTCGAAGGAACAATTTTTTTTTCATTTCCTCGCTCTGGTCTTGACAACCAAACGCGGCGTTGATCTCTGCAACTCAACACCCAATGTCACCAAAATTTGACAATACGTGGGAAACAGAGTCCTCTTAATACTAGTTTCCCTCTTCCTACCCATCTATATACGGGATACAGAGAAAAGCGTAGTAAAAATATTATGATGTCTTCGATTTTTGTAACAAGAATAGCTCGCGGTGATTCAATGATAATGTACTCGTACCTACACTGGAGCGGACGGTCCCTCAGATGATTTCTTAAATTGAGGCATGACCTCCACTTAACCTTAAGTCCACTTGATCAGTCAATTCTCAACAACGAAAACTAATTTCTTGATGGAAAGTTTAGTTTCTCTCGACTTCACATTTTTCCCATATAGCAGAGTAGATAAAGGGGACCTAGTATTAAGACACTCCGTTCCCCACTTTTCACCCAATATTTCGAGATATCGCGTGTTAATCCGCATTCAACGCCGCGCTTGTCGTAGCGCGGCGTTTAATGCGCATTATAAATGAAAATAATGTAAATAAATTCAATCCCCCGTGTGGATCGAACCCATAACCATCACGTTTACAGTCACACGCAATCACTACATCACGATGTCCTTTTTATAAATTCAAATTTTTAAACATAATGTAATTTATGAACAAATGCATAACATATAAGATCCAAAGCTTTACTTATTGCTTTCTCATACCGTGGCCCCTAAAATGTGTGTTTTACTTTAAAAGCTTTATAGCGATTCAGGTCTCAATAACACCGTTTTGTACTTCCCAAGCCTTCCTCTATTCAAAAGTATCACGGTTGTCGTATGGCGATCATAATTTACTTGATATTCTTATATCAATTTGTTTGAATTTGAATCTTGCCCCTTAAGAATAGCGTTCAGTTTTGCTTGGACGGCTGTAGTATTATTAGGATCGTGACAGAGTTGACCCAGTGACTCAGTCATAGCAATATTTTGTTGTATCGACAACCAAAAACGATTTTGATGAAAAACATTATTGCTGTGCTGTTATCAAATGAAAAGTGAGCTTATATTAAATATGGCGGGTATAATCTTGGGTTTTGTAAATGTAGCTGAATATTGTTTTTTATTTCGTCGCATTGTCATAACATCTATATAATACATATATTCTTTATTTGTATACGACTTTATTTGCCCGATATTGGGATGTTCTCATATAAATAAACGCATATTATTTCTCCACTAAGGAATAAAAACAATTGTTAAGAAAGGCATAAACAATTGAACGTAGAGTTTGGAACCTTACATTTAAAAAAAAGAGCCGCAGGTTTAAACCCCGGGACGTCCTAATTTTATTCGTTTTCTAAAAAAGTAAAGAAAATACTTTTCAAATTAACACATATTTAACGATAAATTTTCATAATAACATGAAAAATAACTTTCTATCGAGCTTAGTCAAATGAGCAGCCGATTTTATTTTTAAATAGCATTAATGGGACAATAGGTCTGTTATCCCAAATTTACAGTCCAAGTTGATTAACCTTATTTAATCACGACCCTTGGTCCAGACAGACTATAATATAACGACAATTTCAAGCGCAAAAGAGACGCCGAAAATGCATATCCAAAATCTAATTAACTGGTCCACCAACAAAGAATCCTTTGTAACATCTTACGTCCGAGAGAGAGCGGGACCGCGAGAAAAATGCACCCCCATCCACCTCGTGTCTAAGGGGGCAACCCTCTCCCTAGCGATAGGGTGGCTGTATACATTTTTTCTTTTCCTTTTCTTAAGACGAAAATTTGTTACGCTTTTTATACCTATACACTTGGGGGGTTGGCGCCGATCAATAGTACAGTTACCCCCTTATCAAGCCACCCTTTATCAATATTTTGAGCTTCAGTTTTTATGCGATGCGTCTAAATAATTAATTAGGATTCATTTTCAGATCTTTGATCGTCTGCTGAACGAGATGAGAGTTTGTTCAAAGGTTGCCCAAAGTTTGGGAAGATGTTGAAATTCTTGATTATGCATTTCCTAATTAGTATCCTGTTTTAGAGTGTTTTGAATAATAAAAAGTCCATAAAAAATACGTTAAGACGCTTTAACGGAAATTAGGAGAAATCTTTTTAGCATTTCCAAATTAGCAGTTTAGCTATGGTGTCTTTTTCTTAACTTTAGCCTCGTCGGGCACGAAAATAGGTCAAGCAGTTTTGAATACGAGAATTGCAATTTCTTCTTAAATGTGTTAATCTTTTAGTCTTTTGCTATTTTGCGTCTATTCTATGATCAGCCTTTATTTTGTTAATTAGAATAGTTGTGAAAATGTGTTTCATTTTGTTAAGTTAATTAATATATTACGTGTACAATATATATTATATATACATATTGTACACGTACGAGTATGTACTTTATCTTATTTTTTTTTGTATTTTTAGAAAAATATATATTTTCAGGGAATATTTTCTGTATTAGATAAACATACATGCATATGATATCTAAATGGAATTATGTTTTTCTAGAAGTTTTGTCGTAGGGCATTGTCATATCAATATACCCACTTAGTTCATTAATATTTATGGTAACACTAGTATAAGTAAGATTACAACATTTAATATCAGGCTTGATGGCAAACTACCAGTTACTTTTTTAATTCTTAGAGCGGGGACGTAACTGATATTCGTAATTGTTATTATGATTACCTTTCAAGAAGTTTCAAGAGCAGAAGGAGAACTTTCAAAGTTATATTTTCGCTCACACACAAAAACGAATTTGAAAAATATAGAAAAATCGTAATTAGATAAAATATTCAAATTACAAGATACTTTTTTATCTCTGGTTATCAAGAATAATCTGAACTTTAGGTAAGCTTTGAGAGGAAAGTGGCGTACCTATGTTTTTTACGTTTTTGCCATCCTTTGGCAGCGCTATTAAAAAGTTCCTGAGGTGAATTATAAGATATTCTTTCGCTGGCTTTTAAATGGTACCAGTTTATTCATTTAATAAACGTCTTCGACTTTGTCCATGTTCCGGGCAAGATGGAATAAATATTTTCTTACGTGCCCTCTGATTATATTTAGTGAGGATTTTTATATTACCACAAAAATTCACTGTTTTAATAAATAATTATGGAAAAGTTAATTTAAATCGAAGGACTTTACCATTTTTGATTTTCACAGCCTCTCACTGGCTAGTCCTGAACTGATTAGGGTGACATTTGTCTGTAAGTTATTTAAATTGCTTTATCCAACTGCAGCCGAAGTTCTTGAGTTGTCGCATTTCTTTAGGAGTGTTTGATGGGTTTAGGATTTTAAAAGATTTTATATCTGTCTCCTAATTCTTACTAACCGTAAGACACCAAGCAGGTAAATGCCTTTTTCTTGCAAAGTAGAGTAGAAAAAGAGAGATTAGTAGATATTAAGATACTGCTCAAATGTGAATTCGTCTTTGTCTTTTTTCATTCCCACTCGAGGAAATTAAATATTTAATATTCTCACTCTGGTAATGAGGCAAAGGGCGGCGTTAAGTTCCACCACTTAACGCCGCCCTTTGCCTCATTACCACACACCACACGCAACGCCTCCAGAATTCGACGAGTTCGATAGTAGTGAACAGAAGTATCTTAATGGACACGGAGTGCACTAGGTTCCCAGTTTTCCTCTGTCTACCCTGCTATATGCGAGGTTTTTATTTTTAGTGTCAATAAAAAAAAACAAAGGAGAGAAGACCAGTTTTGTATCTTAAATATTGTTAGTATGAGTAAAAAAAAATTATTGATTATTTACCTACTATCTTCCAAATAAAGACCACATTTTTCATCATCAGTGTATCCGGTTTTTATAAGGTCACGATATTCACACACATACATTTGACTAAGGAACTTTTACGCACAAAAATAATTAAGTTATTAAAAATCCCTAATAGGGTAAAACAAAGGTATAATAGAAAAAGATATACATCGTACAATTCTAAAATTACCATGTATAGAATTATTAATTATTATTCTAAGCAATTTTATTACTAATGTAGAGACAGTTATGACGCAGTGGCGCAAGCGTGCGACTCTATGTATCTGTCGTGGGTTCAATTCTCACTCGGAGTAATGAAATATTTTAATATTTTCATTTATTTTAATATAGAAATATTTTAATATAGAAAAAAGCAAAACTTGGCGTTGAATTTCGCCACTCAAGGGGCAATGCATCAAGATTTAGTGAAAGGAGAGATCAGAGTATCTTAACGCTAGACTCTCATATTCCCTCTGCCTACTCTGCTTTGAGCGGGTACAACGTAAAGCTTAAAAATATATTTTTAAATGAAACATCTTCACTGTTTCCGAAATATAGGATGGTGGCAATTTGTCTTCTAGGAAATGAAAATAATTGGTTTCCTTGAGTGGAAATCGAAGCAAAAACCATCACGTTTACAGTCAGAGTTTATACACCTGTACCACGATGACCTCAACAAATAAATAAATAAAAAATAACGATCTATGTATATTGAAAATCTAAGTAAATCAAGTAATGTTGATCCTAACAATGATATTCTCAAATTTTAAGATGACAGGTTTCTTGGGAATTAGTTATAGCGATAACTTAACTTTACGCTTTATCCTTAGCAGGCTAGTCAGAGAGAACGCAGCGCCAAGCGCTACGGCCTCTACATACCTCTTTGGCCTCGTCCACTGTCATCAACCTCTTCATACAGGGGGGTCCTCATGCTTTTTACGGGACCTTCCTCCAGTATCTTAAAGAAGTTTTCGAAGATCAACCGAGGTCTTCCCCCATCTCTCTTACCACTCGCTTTTCCATCATAAATCTTTTTTGTCATTCTTTCATCACTTATTCGTTCGACGTGCCCAAATAGATGATTTCGTTTACATTGCGTCAGGTTTATTATAGGTAACAACAAGTTATTACAGTCTTAGGCAGAGACACATATCTTTTTAATCAGCTTCACGCTGTATCCCGCACACAGCAGGGTAGACAGAGGGAACCTAGTGTTAAGACACTCCGTTCCCCACTTTCTGCCGGATTCTGGAGGCATTGCGTGTTGACTGGCAGAACTCAACGCCGCGCTTTGCCTCGACACCAGAGCGAAGAAATGGAAATATAAATTTAAGTAAATATTTCATCTCCTCGAGTGGGGGTCGAACCCACAACCAGTCGGTTTTACAATCACACTTACAGACACATATCTGTTTTTACTTAATTTGAAATAATTGTATAATAATTATATGAGAAAATAATAATATTATAAAAAATTATAAAATAATTGTTGTTTTTCATCAGATTTATGAAATTAGCTTCACACTGTATCCCATATATAGCGAGATTGGCAAGGAGAACCTAGTGCCAAAACACTTCGTTCTCTGGAGAACACTCAATTAAATTAGAGTGGAAAGAACCGATGGACTTTATATAATAATACATATATATAATTCAAATAAGCGGTCTTTTAAAATGTGCGTGAAGTTATATTGACACAGTAAACTGATTTCCTACGTCACACAAAATGTTAGATAATTTGCGTTGTTGTTACATAAAGTTATCTCCAAGGTTAAATTACACAAGATGATTGCTTCTTAGCTCACTCACACAAATTATATATTTGAAAATATATACATACATACATGTATTGAGGCCAGTCGTGGCGCAGTGGCACGAGGTGTGACTGTAAAACCGACTGGTTGTGGGTTCGATCCCCACTCGAGGAGATGAAATATTTACTTAAATTTATATTTCCATTTCTTCGCTCTGGTGTCGAGGTTAAGCGCGGCGTTGAGTTCTGCCACTCAACACGCAATGCCTCCAGAATTCGGCAGAAAGTGGGGAACAGAGTGTCTTAACACTAGGTTCCCTCTGCCTACCCTGCTGTGTGCGGGATACAGCGTGAAGCTGATAAAAAAATAATGTATAAGAGAAATAGCGTTTGATGGTAAACGCGATGGTTTTAGATTCTTTTCCAACTCAGAAGTGTGAATTAATTTCATTTCCTTGTTCTGGTAACCAGATAAAGTGCGGCGTAAAGTTCCGTTATATTCCGTTATATACATTAAGTATAGTAAGATTTTTTATTTAAACGTAAATATGATTTTTGAATACATGATTTTTCAAATTTTATGGTGATTGATCAAGGAATTCTTTTAATTTCTAAGATAAGATATTTAATATGTGTTATTTCGTAATTTATTAAATTTTTAATAACATCGTCAATAAAACTCAGACGAATTCGCCTAATATTTCCCAATCTAAAACAAAATTATTCCACCAATAACATAAAACAAGTTTACAAAACCTCCAACGCAATCACGACAAATAGATAGGCGTATCACTACAAAATGGCAGCCAAACTCTAATCTATCATAGTAACAAGTGACCTAGAACAATTTACTAGGAAGCGTTTTGACATTGGGCGCGACCTTGTAGCTCGATTGTGATTGGTCGAAAAATAAACATGGCTGCGCGT
This sequence comes from Heliconius himera, assembly GCA_021202915.1. Taxonomy (NCBI): domain Eukaryota; kingdom Metazoa; phylum Arthropoda; class Insecta; order Lepidoptera; family Nymphalidae; genus Heliconius; species Heliconius himera. The sequence continues at coordinate 144,667 of JAJHJA010000479.1, forward strand.
GCGCATGTCATTGTTTCTACTAATTAGATGACCAGTTTGGTTATGCGTTTTGTATTTGTGTTAAACAATTATAGATATTTTATCTTATTGTTTGATTTTTTTATGTGTTTGTCTAATGTGTCTAATTATATGTTGTTTTTTTTTGTTTTAGTACGTTTGTGTGGTTAATCTGTTATGTAGTTGAAGTGTGTGGATGTGTTTTGATTTATTATACTGTTTTGTAACGAAAAGATTCAATGTTAACAGGGTTCATGCTAGAAGTTTTTAGCAGGGTAGGCAGAGGAAACCTGGGAACCTAGTATTAAGATACTGTGTTCCCATTTTTGTTTCCTACTTTCTGCTGAATTCTCGAGGCATTGCGTGTTGAGTAGCGTAAGTCAACGTCGCGCTTTGTTTTGTTACCAGAGCAAAGAAACAGAAGAAAGAAAAAAAATATTATACAGTCACACACTTGTCTCACCGGGCCACGACGATCTCGACTAGTAGTTAGTAAAACTATAATTTATAGTTTAACTTTGTTTAAATTAAATTAAATTTTGGCAATATAGTATTTTTGAATCGGTAATTCTGATTTCCAATTTTATAGCATAGGGAACCTGTGAGCGTATTGTTAAGACTCCGTTCTCATTAAGAGAAAAATAAGTCTGTTTCCCACTTTCCATTGAATTTTGGAGGTATTGCTTGTTGAGTAGCGGAACTCAACGCCACAATATTCTATTCTATTCTTAGCATTTATAATTAGATATGCTAATTACGCTATTAGATTATCCTTTATCCACTTAGTGACGTGCCATTGGAGTGGCCCATGTCCAATAGTAGACGAGGGCAGTCTGATAATGTTGATAATGATATCCACTTTATTAAAGGTATAAGAATTATTGTTACTTTTTCAATTTTTCTGAAAACAAAACGCATTCCAATATAAATTTACATTTATATAATTCAACATTACTTATATGTAAAAAGGCGAGGGTCAAAGCGAGTAACAAATTATTCTCATAATCACTTTCTAAGCACTTCCATTCAACTAACATTAGAAAGATAGGTTTTTGCTTAAAACATAAACAATTTGGTTATATAAGATTTATTAACGATTCGCCGGCGGCATAATTTTCCAGGCCATAGGTGATACTTTCTCTGTAGATTGTAGCTGCGTCCGTTTGTCTATACAAAGTGTGGAATATCTATTACTAATACATCTACGCACTTTGTGAGGTAGGCAGAGCGAAGTTATTGACATTTTTTTTTATTTTCTACTAACGGTTTCCATTCACGCTGTATCCCGCATATAGCGGGGTAGTCGTTCGTCATATTTCACGTTTTACTAGAACGAGAAAATTCAAATATTTCATTCATATCCTGAATGGTTTATTTCCAATTATTACCCACCACGTCAGTCTCAAACTGCAGTAATGGTAACGAAAAATATGTTGTTTTGCTTCGAATGTAATATGGTGATTGTGATTGCCCAATTGTTTAAGTGCACCTAATATTAATGGGTTCATATCATGTTAACAAGCATATTAATATATATATATTTAAGTAGCCAGCTTTCCTGCACGTATAGTTAGAGAAATTTTTTTCGCTTTTTATTTTGCTTAATTTTTATCATAATGTCTCTAGGAAGTCGACATTTTATCTACACTTCAAAATGCGAATTACGCCTAAAATATCTAATAACATCATAAACTCAAGCACTTTTAAAGTCCAAAACCATAATCATCCACCCCTCCAATTACCATACAAAAAAACGAAAAAAAATTTGTACCACTAAAATAAAAGAAAATGACTACGTTTTTACACTTATAAAAGTGTTTAAATTTCCACCTGTTAGTGTGATTTTCGTCGGTTGGCGGCGAAACGGCAACTGCCGGAATTTCGGGCGCTTAAGTAAAACAATGGAGACACGAGCCAAAGTAAATTCGTGACTGGTTACCAGGATTAACCGAGTGTGGGTAAACGTTGGCCGGATAGGGATGTGGGATAGATATCGATTTTCGTTTTTCATTTAAAACTTTTACTTTTTATTTTCTTTTGTAACATGTTTAAGATCATTATCAGTAATTTGGTCTAGCATAATATGACAAATATATAGATTTAACTTAAAAATTTAATTTTTAAATAAGTATATGTTTTTTTTATATTTAATATCTATGTCAGTTATTTTGCTGGAACATACCTATATGACAAAAAATCTTAAAAATATTTTAGTAAGCACGTAGTGACGTCATTTAGTGGATAATTGGGATTTCATAATGTAAATTAAATGTAAATTGAAGATTTTGCGTGGTGTTTTTCTTATTAACTACTTTCACATTGTTCGTAATGTATTTACAAGGCTCGGCCTAATAAGGTCGACTGGTAGCTTCTAATAATAATCATATCATCATGTCACTTAGCAATTATAGGTAGGTTAGGCAACAATAGAATGATATGATATCATCAGGTTGATCTGATGATGGAGCCAGGACCTGAATAGGAAAACATTATAATTTGCAGTAGGATTTCTGAGATACATTATTATGTATTTTACATGTTACAATACGTACATTTTCCAATAAATCTTTCAAATAATATCTACATCTTAAATATATTCATACGTAGGGTACAGTATAGGCACATTCCGTTCTAATAATATATCTCGTAGCATATATTGTTATACTAAATTTGTATTTCATATGAGGCCGTCGTGGCACAATGTCTGACTGTGGGTTCGATTCTTTTTGAATACGATGAAGCTTATGAAAATAGAGCGTGAAGCTAAAAACAGATATTTTAAATATATATAGACAAAGATAATCTAGTATTTAGACTCTACGTTCTCCATATTTGCTGTAGCTATAATTATGTTATAAAAAAAACCTTTTATTAAATTTTATGATTAATAATTCATTAAAACAAATTACTAATTTTATAATCCATTTTATCTAAATAAGGTAAACTCAGTTTTAATATGCACTGCTTTTATTAGATACTATCGCGTAAAATTATAATAAATATGACGATTCCGTCGTAAAAATTTATGTAGACTGTAAATTATTATTATTGCTATACGAATGTCACCACTGGTAATGTTTAATGTACCTACTGGAGAATTATATTGAGACCGTCGTGGCACAGCAGCACGGCGTCTGTATATGAACGCGACGGTTGTGGACTCGATTCTCACTCGTGGGACCTAGATTTTTGTATTTCCTCGCTACAGTAACAAGACAAAGCGCGGCGTTAAATGTATCAAAATATAATATAAGTGGAGAAGATAGTGGAAAAGGAGTTTTTTTTTCTAAAAGATAGAAACATTACAGAGGGATGAATCTCTACACTACAATATTTTATTTTTCCTTCTCACGTATTTCCTTGATAGATAAAGATAACTGAAATAAGTCACTTCATTCTCTTTTTACCACCTGTTAATTATTAAAGGCGAAATATATTTATAGTTATTTCTCATTTTGGCAACTACTATATAACTTGACAAATTTTCGATATACTAGACTTTAGACTAACATAATATATATGAAATTATAAGTGAAATGTCGAGGATTCGAACTGCTAACCACTTCATACAGTAAGAAACATTTCAACTGCACTATAACAGTCTAAAAAAACCGATTTAAACACCGATAGTTGCCAACTTTTCTTACTTTTAACATCGACAGTAGTTACAACACTATTTATTTTAAATCGCATTATATTACAATCAGAATGCGTTGTGGCTGTATTTCCCTTCCCTGAAACTTTCAGGCTAACAATGAGTTCTTAACTGTATAATTTCAATGCAATATCAACCTAATACTTTAGGTCTAAAGTCCACTTTCAAATGGTAATAAAATACTGTTTTCTATGTTGTTTTCGGATGCAACTTATTTGTGAAAACATGCGAGAGTGAAATAGCTATAGAATAGTGTAATAGGTGTGAACGAGAAGGGTATATACTAAATTTACGAAGCCACAGGTGGTGCACCTCGAGTACAGTCGCAGGAGATATTGGAATTTAAGTTAGCTAGATTTTATTTTCGAAAATCGTTAAAAATTACGTTTAAATTATAAAAAAATAGTCGTTTTGTTGTACTTTCAGGCAATTGAAAACCATTGGGTGCCTGGCTTCTATTATACAATACTTATTTTTAAATATCTAGGCATAAATAAACTTAGACCAATTACTCCACCACTTCATCACAGAGTTCATCAAAGAGAATTCGTAAACGCATTCAATATTTGTAACACAAAATCAAATATAAATTACTTATTTTTTACATTTTTTAAAGTGTTATTTCACACTTAGGAAAGAAAAATACTTATTTAGAAAACGTATAAATTACTTCCCGAAATGATAGAAAAGCCACAACTACTTCAAATGTACAACGTAATAACCAAGTCATTTGCATTACATTGTAAACAAATCGAACCTGCGTACCTGTAATTTCGTATGCCGTTTGTCATTAAGCAAAACATCATAGGTTGGCCGCTTGTAATCCAAAAGCTGGATATTCTCATAAACTGACTATTATTTACTTTGTTATAAAGTTCAGACGAAAATAAATGTGCATAAACTTTAATATTACAGTGTATGGAAGTTTTTGTACTGTAAATTAGTAATGGAAATTGATTTTAGACATTTAAATTTCTTTCTTAAAATAAAAAAATGAAACTTTTTGTGTTGGATAGTCCTTTCATCAAAGAAGGATAACCATATACGATATTACATTACATTAATACTTTCGATGTAACTTAGTTATTGAACCGAGGACGCGAAGTCGCAAGTATCAAGGGGTAAACAAAAAGAAAGTAGAAAACAAATGAAATTACACTCTGTTTTCTGGAATCAGAGAAGAAACCTTACCATTCCAAGGATTCACTGGACCCATCGGCCATCGCGGTATCTGGGACTGTCAACTCAAATAGATTTAGGGCTCCCTTAAGTAATTCTTAATATTTTACGTATACACCACCACTACTGTACCACTTTAATATAATGTCTTTTTATACCTGCATTATGCATCTTTATTGTCTTTAAACGGATAATTTTAGTAAAATAGCAGGTTTTATCCAAATTGCGGTAGAACGCTTTTCGACTCAAGAATAAATAAATATACAATGACTTCTTTAAAGCCTCAGTCAGGCATGTTATTTTGCGTTTAAATAGTTATTATCGGACAAACGCCGAAATATTTTCGGACCAATTTAATGTTACTAAAACGGTCTTATAGGTTCTCATAATTTTTATGTGATCATAACATTTGTTGCTATCATCTTGGTAAGGAAGAGATGTTAGTTCAAATACTGCTAATTCAAATATATACATGTAATAAAATTTTCATTGCTGTCCTTACTTGAAAGACATGAGAAAAACTTCAACGGGCATGCATTACTGTAATAGAGCCCAAAACAATTATTTTTAAATGTTTGTCGGTTTGTCGACTCTGCGTTGGAGCACGCTAATCTCAGAAATGGCTAAACCGATTTCAGTGCAGTTTCCCTATTATACTTTGGCAAGCTTCCGTTAACATTTAGTGTTTATTTTATTTAAATCGATTCATAAATAAAAAAGTTATGTCAGTATAAAGTATTATGTTCGAATAAATTGCTACAAATAAAAAAAAATATTGAATCATATTATCTGGCCGATATCTTATTGAAATTATAATGTTATTATTAATTGTGTAGTTCCAGCAGGCGAAGCAACAAGCGAGTCGCTAGTATAAAATATACATATTTACAAAGCACTCAATAAATTCAAAACAATACTTTCATTGGACCAATGGAATCCAAGAAAAGTAGTGAGAAATGAGCATTACCGTAATTCGTTTTAAGTCATAAATGTTTTATAGTATAATTAACATACAAATATATTAGTTAGGCATCGACAGCTGCTGCCTTCCCATCAATATCTCGTGTTTAAGTAAAAGTCAATCGATTAGCTACATACGAAAAAGACCTTGCGCTTGCAATTTAGTTTTGAATGTTCTTAATTACATTCACGACCGTCAATTAATGTTTAATTAATTGCCACAAATGTATGGAACATCAGTTTCGACCTAAGTTCAGTTAAATGTTAATAAACTTCTCAAGAAGCAGCTGCCGAAGATTAACAATCGTTGTAGCTTGCTATTTGTAGTTTTCTTAGATCCTCTGTCTTTCTAAATTTTATACTGTCAGTTGATCTTGTGCTTTATTTCTTTCCTCTCAACTTTTGAATTAGAAACAGTATACTGAGTTGTGCACCTTTATGTGTTAAGAGTTGTACTCGTCGATGTAAATGCCATTATAATAAACTTAATGAGGATTAGTCGTCACCCACAACTTTGTTCGCGTGCATTTTATGTCGATACAGTTTCACGCTGTATCATGCAAGACAGTCAGTTTCTCACTTTCTGCCGAATTCTGGAGGCATTCAGTGTTGAGTAGCGGAACTCAACGCCGCGGTTTTCCCTCGACACCAGAGCGAAGAAATGGAAATATAATATTTAATTTCACAGGGAATTTCATTGGAAATATGAAATATGAATATTTCATTTCCTCAAATGGCGATCGAACCCACAACCAGTGGCGTTTACAGGCACACTTTCTTGCGCCATTACTGGCCTTAACTTTAAGACGTAAATTGAAAAAACACGTTTTTGTTTTGCTGTTCCCCTAGGAATTTTGAAAAAAAATCTCTTAGTTTTCCCCTACATAATTGGTGCCTGTTAGAATCCACATTTACTACATTTTATATTTTTAGTCTTTTCTAAAACAGCTATAAAATATTTCAAATAATTCCTTTGTCCCAGTTAATCTGTTCAGACGATTAATTATAATTATAGAAACAACTAATACCAATAAGGGCAATTATTTAAAGATATTCCAATGGTAACGATAGTAGAAGCTATAAAAGATCTTTTGTAATGAAGGTCATAATTATGATTTGTGTCTAAGACTCTTAACTTAAGAACTACTAGGTTTTTTTAGCTTCAGGTTGTATCCGAAGAGCAGGATAGGCAGAGGGGGGTGAGCCTAGTGTTAAGACACTCCGTTTCCTATCAAGACACTTCCAGTCACAACTTTCTGTCGCATTACTGAGGCATTGCGTGTTAAGTGGCGCAACTTTGCCTCGTTACCAGGGCGAGAAAAATGAAAATTTTAAAAAATAAATTATTTTCATTATCCTGAATGCGAACCCACAATAATCACTTACCACTGCAGCACCATGCCCTCATTCGGACGGTCATAATTATGATTTGTATCTAAAACTCTTAACTTAAGAACTACTAGTTTAAACTAAAAAAATACATTCCAAACTATAGAAGTAGAATATAGTCTATATTATATTACGTTAATCGTTTTGATGTAATATTCTGTGAATAACTAAGTTATTGCCATATGGGGCGAAGCCACAGTTAAAAGCTAGTTTACAATAAGATATTATAAAAGCTGTCATGTCTCAGTTCTACAGCTTATAACTAAATAAGTATTATTGTTGTAAGTTCGATTATCTGATTTAATAAAAGAAACTGCGGCATTGAGTTTCGTCATTCAGTGCGTATATATTTTATTTGTAATTTTTTAACAATTTTTTTGTTTACTTTAAGTTGTATCTTGTATATAGCAATGTAGGCAGAGGGAACTTTGAGTTAAGTTTCCGTCCCCCACTTTACATTTAATTATCAGGACTTTGCGGTATTCAACGCCAAGTCTTATTTAAATTAGCAAGACTTATATCAGAATATAATTTATAAAAAAAACGTTAATTTCGTATCTGTCAGTCTAATTAAGTCATTAAAGAACTAGACAGCTGTGTGTGAATTATTAAATGCTAATTACACGAATACATCGGCATTATGTTTCGGTTGCCTTTAATTCACTTTGTGTGTCATTTGACCTGAATATTCTATAAAAGTTGGTACTTTTAGCCTTTGAACGTTTGTATCGAATTTTGAATTAAATTATTTATACTTCGTGGTTTAATGTGTAAATTAGTTTTTTTTTGAAATTTAGTTTCTTTCTTAGTGAGCCATTGGAAATTTTTAGATAGAAATCATTGTAAATTTTATCCAAATTTTGATACTACTTTTAACTTAATTAATGAATAATAATCATAAAATTCCTTTTTTTTCATACGACTAAAAATCAAATTTATTAAAAACCAGTTTCACGCTTTGCTAGATACCTCTAGCAGATGGAATCTAATGATAAGACACTCCTTTCTCCACTTTCTGTCCATATTTTTGCGAATTTGAGTATTTTTTTAAAAAATGGTAGAAGTCAACGTCGCGCTTTTTTACAGGAAAATAGAAATAAATAATCAATCTTCCAAATCGAGGTGGAACTCACAACCATCGCATTTACACACAGACGCTGTACCACTGCGCCACGACGGCTAAAAATAAGAAAAACATATACACATAAACAAGTCCTTGCTCTAATAAAGCCCGTCAAACTGTAGCGCATTTTAAATTTAAAGGACGAGAATAAGGACAATTTTTACATAATTCTAAACAGTTTTAACTTGAAAGGACAGAATATTCTAGTCAGGTGAGGTCGGCAACTGTTTCCTTTTGTGCAACGTCCAATTATTGAGGAACGGCTGTCTTGTTGATTTATAACATTAATTGGTGTTTCGCAATTATATTAATTGAGTTAGGCTATATATTCTACATCATAATTTATTGCATTTTCATTCTTTTTAGCTTTGTCACATATTGTATTGTTTTACCTCTGCATCTTCTCTTTGGGTACAATACAAAATAAATAAATTAAATAAATAAATACAATGTCAACAACCTGTTCATTTTTCGTTTTTAAAGTGACCTTCCTCCAATATCGTTAATACTTGAAAATAAAACAAGGTCGCCTGCTGTCTGTCTTAGCACTCTCTTTCTGATTCTCACTGTCTTGCTTCGTATGTTCATATCTTTTTTGCTATTCTTTTGTCACAATTTTTTACCATGATCTCAAACTGAGCATGTTGTTCTTCATTTTCACTCTTGCCATTCTGTGAATCTCTTCATGGCAACTAACTCAGCACATCCTACGAAGAGAATGATTCTTCACAGCGTTTATCTACCTTTTTCTGCATTCATTATCCTCCTGTAATACTCCAAATTAATCGCGACGCGAATCTTTTTGTCTATACAACCTTGATATTAAGAGGTCATCTGTAAAACGAAACCTAAACATTGCCATATGTATAGACCGAAGTTGCTCCAGTTTGTGAGTAATGCGAAACAAACACACCAACCTTGACGTATGCGCCATTGACGCGATGCAAATGCAACGAAACTGGGTCTAATTAAATTTCA